>WBNM01020592.1:0-31103 GCA_013399055.1 Ramphastos sulfuratus
AACCTGAATGTTTCTGTGTTTCTCTGAACACCATAAACTTTCTGAAGGAGGATGGAATCTCCATCACTGGAAGTCACCATCCCTAGAAGTACTTAAAAGGTGTGGCACTGAGAGACATGGCTAAGTGGAGACCTGGCATTGATGGGTTAATTGTTGGAGTTGATTTTAAAGGTCTCTTAAAACCAAAATTATTCTGTGATTCTGTCACAGTGAGAATTCTCTCAGTCACTCCTCACAAAACTTGTGCTCTAGATCTTTCACCAGCCTTGGTGCCCTTCTCTGGCTCTATTCTAGCCCCTCAATGTTCTTGGAGTGAGGGGCAGCATTAGAGGTGTGCCCTTAGCAGTGTCCAAACGAGAGGTTTATATCTTGCCTAAGCATCACCTTGGGTTTCCTTCCTCAACATGTCAGTAGGTAGAGCCCAGCACATCCAGAAGGTATTTCAGCCTCTGGCTGTAACACTTTATTTCAGAAGGGGATACACAACTTTCTCTGGAGGTACTGAGTACTCTTTCTTGACCACAGAAGGTAGGCCAGGTGACTTGCTTATTATCTCAGATACTGGAACCAAGACAGAAAAGCATCACCTCTGAAAAGCTGCTTCTCAGCAGGTTAACCTCTAACCTCTCCTCAAGTCCCTTCACCCAGCTATGGTCTAAACCATCACTGGGCAGGCTGCAAACCACATTTACATACCAGGTTGGGTATAAACTGTTCCAACATCCATCTTGAAGGAGCCGACCAAGGTCCCACTGCGCAAGAGATTTTTTGAGTGGATCACCTAGACCATGAGAGATGAAAAAGAAGTCAGAACTTTATACATGCCCTGGAGCCATAAGGTTCTTCCTAGAGATGTTCAGTGTCAGAGGGAATAGGAGCTGATGCACTTTTCCTCTGTCTGTGCAGTCTGAATCTCCCTTCTTTTAGACTAAAACCATCACCCCTTGTCCTGTCACAACAGCCCTAATGAGACTTCTGTCTCCATCTTTGTCCCTTTAAGTTCTGAAAGGCCACAGTAAAGTCTCCCCAGAGCCTTCTCTTCTCCAGGCTGAATAATCCCAACTCCCTCAACCTGTCCTCACAGCAGAGGGGTTCCAGCCTTCAAATAATTTCTGGGGCATCTCTTGGTTGGGCCATGTCGTTCTTGTGCTGAGGACTCCAGAGCTGGATCTAGCACTGCAGATGTGTTCTCACCAGACTGGAGGAGGGGGACAGAATCCCCTTCCTCAACCTGCTGGCCATGCTGCTTTGGATGCAGCCCAGGATACAGTTGGCTTCCGTGCTGTGGTGCACATTGCCACTCCTGTCCAGCTTTTTACCCACTGGCACCTCCAAGTCCTCCTCTGTAGAGCTGCTCTCCATCCTTTCATCCCCCAGCCTGGATGGATGGCAAGGATTGTCTCAAACCTGGTGCAGGATCTTGCACTCGGCCTTGTTGAACTTAGAGTTCACATAGTTCTACTTCTCCAGCTTGTCCAAGTCCATCTAGACAGATCCCATCCCTGAGGTGTATCAACCACACCACTCAGCTTGGTGTCATCTGCAGACTCACTGAGGGTGCACCCAGTCCCATCATCTATGTCATATTAAACAACACTGGCATACTTGGGAAGTCTTTCTTCTCCCCAAGCCTAAACATAGCCCAAGACATGTTTAGTTCTACCTGGTTCTGAAATACCAGAGATTAACCACTGAAAGAGACAATGAGTGCAAGAGTGGAGCTCTGTGGCCTCAGCAATGAAGGTCAATGACAGAAAGAGAGACTGAGGGTCTGCAAAAGAGATGAGGCTCATAGGACCAAGCGCCTTGGTTTGTCTTAGGGGTCTCACACCAAAGATCCTAAATCCATCCCCAGTGCCTATGAAAAAGGCCTTGGTTTCTTTGAAAGCCCAACAAAAAAGGACAAGGCAGCCACATTCACTTACAGACAGCTTGATGATCTTGTCAAACATGACATCTGGGGGCACGTGGAAGTCAAAGACGAAGTACTGAAAGGGAAAGAGCAGTCATGAAGGCAGGAGGGCTGGAGTGAGATCACTCATTGAAATGCAGTGTTACAGTTCAAGCTCCAGCTGGAGAACCTGCGACTGCCAGGAGGAGCAACCTGGACTGTACCTCATAGCAAGGACAGATCCATGTGAGACCCAGTACTGAGCTATCTCAGGTCTCACTCTGCAGTCTGGGCAACTAGAAGGAGGCCCTAACTTCTCAGAAGAACTAAGAATAATTCAGCACAGATGAAGTGAGAACACTTTGGACCATTTTGCAAAATGCCAGAGGGTGAAGGCTTCATTTCTTCCATGTGGTTGGAGATGTCATCATATTCCAACAAGAAGTGACAGGAGAAAAAGCCTCAAATGACAAGAAATTACATTTAATTTCATGACTAACAGCAATGTAGGCCCTGAGCAGGCATCATTGGAGGGCAGACTCACCTCGTTGTAATAAGGACAATTGGTTGATTCCTTCATGGATGTGTATTTCTTCTCCTCTCCAACCTCCACACAGACCACAGGGTCCATGTTGAGCCCGACCAGCTGCCGCGCCTCGATGATGGTGATGCTGACCTGCAGGGAAGGGGTTCATGCACCTTCACTCCCTGAAAACAGCATCAGATGCTGATCGATGCTTCAACTCCTTTCTGCTCACCTCTCATTTCATCTGCAGTGCCATGTTGGCAGCTCTGGGGTCTACTGGTCAGACTCACAGAACCCCAGCATGATTGACTCGGTTGTGGGAATTCATGAGGCAGGAATTATAAAATCTGCAGTTATTTTATTTCTGGAAAGCCCCACCCACAACTTTATATAAAATGAGTTAGATGGGGTTCAGAAATTTCGTAGGGAAGATCCTTCACAAGGATGATTACAGGGAATTTAGTAATTTAGAAAAATCAGAAGGCTTGGAAAGGTTTGCTATAAAAAATAGCTTTGCCGCACTTACAAACAAAGGCAGCCTGGAGCCCTAGGGAACGTCTGCGCTACTCATGGCGGTGGAATAGGAATTTGGAGATAGTCCCTTGGCTCCTTGTCGGCAGTGTTTGCGGCAGTGCCTTGAAGTGCAGATCGTGAGGGCAGCACAGGGTAAAGCGCAGGCTGCTCACAGCGTACCCACGATTACGGCAGAGGCAGGTCCCTTCAACAGGCAGGCAAGATCTGACGGTCGAGAGCGGGGACTGTGCCTTCTCGTCNTACTTCTCCTATCCCTTGATACTAGGGAGGAAAGACCAACACTCACCTCTCTCCAACCTCCTTTCAGGGAGTTGTAGAGAGCAACAAGGTCTCTCCCGAGCCTCCTCATCTCCAGACTAAACAACTGCAGTTCCCTCAGCTACTGCACACAAGATTTGTGCTCTAGACCTCTTCACCAGCTTCATTGCCATTCTCTGGACATGCTCCATGCCTTCAATGTCCTCCTTGGAGTGAGGGCTCCAAAACTGAAAATATTTGAAGCATGGCCTCAATAGTGCCCAGTACAGGGGGATGCTCATTGCCCTAGTGAAAGCTTTTGGATAGTAAGAGAAATGTCTTAGAGACAGCTGGTTTCAACCAAAGGTTAATTTGGATTTTCAGAGCTTCACCTGCTGGAGAACAAAACCAGCTAATTACTTAATCCTGAGCTTACTGTTTTGGAATGTAAATGTTAGCTCTTGGGAGGTGGTGCTTTGTGCATGAAATGTGTGGACATGGCAATCTGGGATGGGGTTTAGTGGCCATGGTAGTGTTAGGCTGATGGTTGGACTCTGTCATCATAGAGGTCTTTTTCAACCCGAACAATCCTATGGTTCTATGAACTTATTTCCTACAAAAAGATCTTTCCACACCCATGGTTGTGACCCTTGTGAGCTGAGGTTAGGGGCACAACTCTGTTACCCACCTGGTAATCCATTGGCCTCCCAGCGCTTGGCTCCATTTTGATGTCAGGCTTGGACCTTTGGAGGGGCAGAAGAAACCTTCAGTCAAGCCACAGATGGACTTAGGAATTCTTGAATCCTGGACTTAGAATCATTGAGTCACAGAATGGGTTTGGTTGGAAGGACCCTTTCAAGGTCATCTAGTCCAAGCTCCCTGCAGTCAGCAGGGACATCTTCAGCTGGAGAAGGTTGCTCAGAGCCCTGTCTAACACGATCTAGGCAACCTGAGCCACTGTCTCACCACCCTCAGTGTAAAAAATGTCTTCCTTCTATCTAATCATCTTCTCTCTTTTAGTTTAAACCATCGCCCCTTGTCCTGTCACAACAGGCCCTGATAAAAAGTCTGTCCCTATTTTTATGTGCCATGGTCCCACTTCTCCAGCTTGTCCAGGTGCCTCTGTATGGATCCCATCCCTCAAGATCATCAACTACACCACTCAACTTGGTGTCATCTTGCTGAGAGTGCACTTGAACATAATGGCTATGTCACTGATGATATTAAACAGCACTGTTCCCAGTATGTGTCCTTGAAGGACACTGCTTGTCACCAATCTTCATCTGAACACTGAACTGCTGACCATCACCATCTGGATGTGACCATCCAACCAATTCCTCAGCTACCAAAGATTCCACCCATCCAATCCATATTTCTCTGCAGCTGTGCAAGCTGCCACAGAGAATTTGCTGGGTCACCTCTCAAAGCTCCTGCCCTCTAGGAACCTGGAGGTGAAACACCCATGAACACTGATACTCCTTGCAGGAGGTCAAGTGTTTCCCCCACCAGCTCCATGGGGCAATGTGATTTCACAGTATCACAGTATAAGCAAGGTTGGAAGAGACCTCAAAGATCATCAAGTCCAACCCATTACCACAGACCTCAAGACTAGACCATGGCACCAAGTGCCACGTCCAAACCTGCCTTGAACACCTCCAGGGACGGTGACTCCACCACCTCCCTGGGCAGCCCATTCCAGTGGGGAATGACTCTCTCAGTGAAGAACTTTCTCCTCACCTCCAGCCTAAACTTCCCCTGGCACAGCTTGAGACTGTGTCCTCTTGTTCTGGTGCTGGTTGCCTGAGAGAAGAAAGCAACCTCCTGCTGGCCACAACCACCCTTCAGGTAGTTGTAGACAGCAATAAGGTCTCCCCTGAGCCTCCTCTTCACCAGGCTAAACAATCCCAGCTCCCTCAGCCTCTCCTCATAGGGCTTGTGCTCGAGGCCTCTCACCAGCCTCGTTGCCCTTCTCTGGACACGCTCAAGCACCTCAATGTCCCTCTTAAATTGAGGGGCCCAGAACTGGACACAGTACTCAAGGTGTGGCCTAACCAGTGCAGAGTACAGGGGGAGAATGACCTCCCTGCTCCTGCTGGCCACACTATTCCAGCACACCCCATCTCAGTCAGCAGGTGGTTGTGGGGTGTCTGCCAGCATGCCTTCACCTCTTGGCTTGCACAAGCTCACATCTGATCCTCACCTCTTGTTTGAGACATTGGTGGTGACAGCAGTGACAGAGGCCAAGGAGATGGTGTCTGGCTCCAGTCCAACTCCGTGTCTCATGGCTTTTCGGTCCAGATCTTCTGTCTCCAAAACAGCAGGTTCATCTGCATGGAGGAGACAAAAGAATGTCTATTTTTGCTTCCACTCTGTGAATAATTAAAGGCAAAGAGAGAAAGGTAACCAATATGTCCTGTCAGCCTCACTTGATAGTAAAGAACAATGGTCACCAAGTCACAGGCAACCTGCTCTAACAAAGAACTAGAAGCAGAGGTTTGTGTCCTTTGACACATTATCCCACCTGGGCAATATGCCTGCATATGGGGTTGGGAATGCAAGAAGAAAGCAGAAGGTGACAAGCATCCCAGAATTCAAAGGGTGAAAGCATTTGAGTAGCCTTCTGAGGTTCAACAAAGCTGACTGCAAGGGCCTGCACCTGGGCTGGGGCAAGCCCCAGAATCAGTCTAGGCTGGGGGATGAAGGGATGGAAACCATCCCTGTGGAGGAGGAGTTGGGGGTGCTGGTGGGTGAAAAGCTGGACAGGAGCCAGTAATTTATGCTTGCAGCCCAGAAGGTGACTGTCTCCTGAGCTGCAGCCAAAGCAGTGTGGCCAGCAAATTGAGTGAGGGAATTCTGTCCCTCTCCTCCAGTCTGGTGAGACACTACCTGCAGTGCTGTGTCCAGCCTTGGGATCCTCACCACAGGAGAGGGGACCTGTTGGATCAGGTCAAGAGGAGGCCACAGAAATTATCAGAGGGCTGGAACCCCTCTGCTGTGAGGACAGGCTGAGAGTTGGTCCTCAGCCATTTCCCTGTGGAGACTCTTCTGTCTTCTTGTTCTGAGCACCCAATGTTCCCACTCTAATCCTGTAGTTAATGAATGGCTGTGTTGTGACAGAGGGTGATGGTTTTAAACTAAAAGAGGGAAAATTTAGACTGGGTGGAAAGAAGAAATTGATAATGCTGAGAGTGGTGAGCCATTGGCCCAGGCTGCTTAGACAGGTGGTAGAAGCCTCATCCCTGGAAACATGACAGGTGAGGTTGGATGCAGCTCTGAGAAACCTTTTGTAGTTGAGAATGTCCCTGCTGACTGCAGGAGGGGTTGGACTAGATGCCCTCCCCACCAAAACCAGGCTGTGATTCTACACAGTCTCTCAGATGCTTTCCTGGGATGTGGAGGGCAGCCAAGAAGCATCAGTGGAGCAGGGACCAACCTCCTCCAAAGAGCAATGTACCTTGTTTCCTGTGGTCGTCCTTAGCTGGACGTGCCTTGCCGAGCTTCATGGCTGAAAAAACTCCTTTTCCAGCTCTGGGAGAAGAGAAGAAGGGGAAGAAAAACAAATCAGTGACTGTATTTTCAGTGTTGTGTTCTAGGACTTGGGAGTGGGAGCAGGAGGAGCTTTCACAGCTTCAAAGTGAGAGAGGAAAGAACAGCTGAAAGATTAAGTAAGGGCTTCTGTAAACATAGTGGAGTCAAAATTGCAGCTAAACACCTTTGAGTCTTGGGTCTTGCTTTTTTCCTCAGGGAATACCTCTGAGCAATCTGGAGCCCTACACTCTGCAGTCTTCTTATGTCTCCTGACTCAGTTGTGCAATTGCTCCCCAGTTACCTAAAAATTAAAACATCCAACTGCTTCCTTCAGCACCTGGCTGTGAAAAACCCATAAACCCCTTGGCTAGATCCATAGCAAACCTGGATCCTAAGGTTTCTCAGCATCTCACTGCAGCAAAGTGATCTTTGCACTTCCCCTGTGGTAAACAATATAGAATCATAGAGCAGTTGTGGTTGAAGAAGACCTTTAAGATCATCAAATCCAATTATTTACCATCACATAGCATCTATACAGCTTTTCAATCCTTCCAGGAACATGCACTCCACCATTGCCCTGGGCAGTCTGTTCCAGGCCTTGACAACTCTTTCCATGAAGAAATTATTCCTCATGGCTGACCTAGACCTCCCCTGAGGTAATTTCCTCCTGTTCTATTGTTTATTCCTCAGGAGAAGAGACTAACCCCTGCCTCTCTCCAACCTTCTTTCAGGGAGTTGTAGAGAGTGAGAAGGTCTCCCCTGAACCTTTTTTTTCCAGGCTGAACAACCCCATTTCCCTCAGCTGCTCCTTGTAGGAATGCAAGTACCTGGTGTGTCACAGCTCCCTGTCTGCAGCCAAGACTGGGGTCACATTCAGTTGGGCTGGACTGACTAATTGGTGGTAGGACAAGGGAAATTAGCCTTAAGCTGTGACATTAGGTTGGACATTATGAACAGTTTATTTCTTGAAAGGGCTGTCAAGCCCTGGAGCAGGCTGCTCAGAGCAGTGGTGGAGTCACTATCTCTGAAGGGATGGAAAAGCTACTGTAGACATGGTGCTGAGGGTTTAGTGGTGACCTGGCAGTGCTGTGTGAATGCTTGGACTTGGTAATCTTAAGGGTATTTTCCAATCAAAATGATGACATGACTTTATAAAATATGTGGGGTTCTGATAGCTTGTCAGTTGCTTTCTAACTCCTAGCTCCAAATGTGGAGCAAGGGACATTGCTCCAGCTCAGAAATCAGCCCACACAGCCCCAGCTGCATTGACAGTCTGGGATCTGACATCACCTGGTGTTGGTTACCTATGAGTACAGCAGACACATGGGGTTCAGTACAGGGCAGGATTCATGCACTGCAGACCCAAATCCAGGCCCAGCAACAGGGCAGAGATTGTTAAAGACAATAAAAATCTTGGAAATATTTTCAGGAGAAGTTTTTTTGTTATTTGGAGGTAAGTCCATGGTGCTGTTGCAAAGAGGTGGGAGGCCAGGGAGGTTGTGGCTGCTCCCTCCCTGGAGGGGTTCAAGGCCAGGCTGGATGAGGTCTTGAGTGAGCTGTGCTAGTGGGAGGTGTCCCTGCCTATGGCAGGGCGTTGGAACTAGATGATCCTTCCAACCTTACCTTTCTATGATTCTATGATTCTATGAATTATGGAGTTTGGGTGTAAAGCAGAATTTCAGCCTGGAGATTCAGCTGTAAACCTCAGGAGGAAAAAAACTCCATAGTAATAAACCTGAGAGAAGCAAAAAGCACAACTTCTATCATGTAATGACTCTTCTAGTCATAGGATCATTCTGGTTGGAAGAGACTTTTCAGATCAAGTCCAACTGTTAACCCAGCACTGCCAGCTCAGCACTAAACCATGTCCCTCAAGCACCACATCTGTGATATTAAGGCCCAAAGAGGTGTAGACAAAGTCTTGAAGTTGGTGGCCTGCAGCTGTAGCAAAAGCAGGAGGGGAACCTTTTGACTGGAAATTTCTCATTACCTGAACTTGCCACTCTTTGCAGAACCCTTGTATGTTTGATCATTTTCTTGGGCTAGATTGAAAGCAAGAGGGAGCCTGACTTTCTGTCTAGACCCCCCTCTAGCCTGGGACCTTGCTCCCAGCTTGAAACCTCACCTCCAAGCCAGCTGCCAGACTAGAGGAGCCAGGGCCCAGCACCAGCCCTGGCATTGCAGCCTGCCTGGTGGATTTGGTCTTAAATAAAATGCAGGCTGCTGAGAGAGCCAGCAAGGAGAAAAGAAAGGACAGAATGATGAGGATGTATTCAACAAGGGAGGAGGACCTCAGCTGGGGCAGAGGCCAGTGTAAGATACAGAGCTGAGATTTAACTGGGAGTGAAGCAACACTCAAGGCTCAAAGCATCCTCTGGTAGCTGTGACTAGTTCACAGGATCCTTCGCGAAAGGGCAGTTCCTCAATGGCCAGAAGGAGGAAAGTTAAGGGCTGGGTTTTCAGATCTGAAAACCTGCCAGGGGACACCTGCCTTGAGGTGCTATAGGGGAAGTGACACTTTAAAGCAACTTGCAAACTCATTTTTAACAGAAAATGCTGTAGTAACAACTCATGCTGTGAAAATTGGCTCTGAGACTTCTCTCCAGTGCTGAGCTTGCTTCCAAGAGCTGCAGGAAACCCATCAGACACACAGCCCCTCCCTAAGACATCACACCTCCAGGGTGGCTATATTCCATAAAATCACACTATCTGTCCTGGGAAGTAGAATCATCATGTTATAGAATGGTTTGGGTGAGAAGGGACCTTTAAAGGTCATCTAGTTCCAACCCATCAGCAGTCATCAGAGGCATCTTCAACTACAGCTGGTTGCTCAAAGCCCTATCCAACCTGAGCTGGAATGTTTCCAGGGATGTGGCATCTAGCACCTCTCTGGGTGATCCAGGCCAATGTCTCACCATCACAATTTATTCCTTAAGTATTTATTTCGTTAAAAACTGAAACAAAGTGGCAGAGCACCTAGTGATGGAACCAGGGAAGACACTGGCAGTGCTGCTTCTTTACCAGGGCCCACAATAACAAGGTCTTTTCAGGGGCATCAACCCTCATCCCCTCCCAGAGTGATGACCTCTTGCTATCAGCTGAGCCTGGAGACATCGGCTGCAGGAGCCTCTTGTGTGTTCCCAAAGGCAGATTTAGAGGCCCCAGGTATGAGAAATAGCCTTTAGCACATTCCAGAATCCCAGCATGGACTAGATGATCCCTGGAGATCACCTAGTCCAACCCTCATGATACAGCAGGGTCACCCAGAGCAGGTTGCTGAGGAACACATCCAGGCAGGTTTGGAATCTGTTCACAGAAGGAGAATCCACAACCTCTCTGGGCAGTCTCTTCTAGGACTCTGTCATCCTCACAGGATGGAAGTTTTCCTTCATGTTTAGATGGAACCTCCTGGGTTTCAGTTAGTGCCCAGTGTTTCTTGTCCTATCATGAAAAGAATCTTGTCCCAATCACCATGGGACAAGATCTTCAGCTCTAGCTGCTCTAGAGCTCTAGCTCTAGCTGGTCCAGAGACCAGAGCCTGGAGGGTACAAGGTGCTGTCCCCACAGCTGCCTCCCAGCCACATCTCCTTGCTGGTCTTCACAGCCCATTGCCACATCTGGCACTGCCCTTGCTGGGAGACAAATATCTAGGAGACAATGGATTGGTGGTCACCGAGAAAAGAAAAATTGAAAAGTTGGTGTGTGCTGAGAAGAATGGAAGAAGAAAATAAAGATTAAGGAAGGAACCACTCCAGATGCTCAGTGTTCCCCAGCCCCTTACCAAGTCCCATACATCATCTTTTCCAAGCCAAGTGAGTACTGACACACACCACACACTCCCCTTTGCACCCCTTGGCAGTACTACCTTCACCCGTCGGCTGTCCAGGACCTGGCTTCCCCCAGGAGGAGATGCTGGAAGAGGTCAGCTGAGACAGGAGAGCAGCCAGTGGCACATCTAGGGTGGAGCATCCATCCCGGGGCCAAGGGCAGAGCTGTGCCCCACGTGCAGGTGGGGACTGGCAGGGATGGAGACCCCAGGCAAGCCTCCTCTGCGGGCAGAGCAGGGTCTTTGCAGCATTAAACAAGGGCTGTGTCAAGCCCTCGGCTGCTCCTGCCGGGCATCCGATGGGCGCAGATGGACAAGCGCTGCTGGCGGAGAGCTGACACCATCCACACATGAATATTGCATGAGGATCCGAGAACCTGAGATGCCAGCACAGGCATCGTGGGGGCACCCAGAGCCCCGCCTTTGCCCAAGCCTGGGGTTAGCCTGGTTCCCTAAAGAACTGAGGTGCAGTCCTCTACCACCTGCTTGACTGCTCCCTTCCAAACCAGCAAGCTGCTGGCCTGTTGCAACCCAGTTTGGCAGCAAGGTCAAGACTGGTGTTCCTGCAAGTCTGACTGCACTGAACATCCTAACTCAGTTCCTAAACCGGGACAAAGCCTCCATGCAACCTGTATTAGACAGCAGAGCCTTCACTCAGCCTCCTGCAGTGCTCTCTCCTTGGATTTTCTGGTGTCTAATATGGGATTGAGCAGATGAATTATTACCAGCTGATGGTGAAGCACACATCCTCCAAGCCTCCAGCAAGGAGGTTGCTTTGTCCCTTAAGGTTTCACTACAAGAGAACAACGAGGAAGGACAGACAGATTTGGAGGCACGAGCAGAGAGGTGGAAGCTGGCCAGCTTCTAGTTAAAGATACAGTTGCAGGTTAATGGTTAATTATTCATGGCTAAAAAGGATATTTTAATCATTGCTTTTTACTGGGGATCTGTGAGCAGGTTTTGCTGGTTCACTACTTTGCAGGAATTGTCTGTTGAGTGGGTGCTGCCTGCATCACCCCCATGCTAACAGATCTTCCAGTTCTGTGGCCAAGAAGGTCTATGGTCTCCTGGGGTGCATTAAAAAGAGTGTGACCAGCAGGTTAAGCAGGTCACTTCTCCCACCACTCAGCTTTAGGGAGGCTGTCTGGAGTCCTGGGGCCAGTTCTGAGCTCCCCAGCTCAAAAGAGGTAGAGAACTACTGGAGATAGTCCAAAAGAGGCTACAAAGATGCTGAGGGGACTGAAACATCTCTCTGAGAAGGAAAGGTCAAGAGACCTGGAACTGTTTAGCCTGGAGAAGAGTAGCCTGAGAGGGGATCTTCTCATTGCTGATCGATAGCTAAAGAACAAGGGGCAGGAGGATGGGGCCAGACTCTTCAGTAGTGCTCAGTGGCAGGACAAGGGGAAATGGGCACAGACTGAAACCCAGGAGCTTCCACTTGAACAGGAGGAAAAAACTTTCCCATGAGGGTGACAGAGTCCTCTGGAAGAGGCTGCCCGGAGAGGTTGTGGAGTCTCCTTCTCTGGAGAGATTTCAGACCTACCTGGACATTGTGATCCTGGCCAACCTGCTGTGGATGACATTGTTTTATCAGGAGACTTAGAGTAGATGATCTCCAGAGGTCCCTTCTAAACCCTACCATATTACAATTCCCTTTGATTCTGTGACTCTCCCACCACTATCAAGGACAGACCCCAACAGGGTCATCTTGCCCTAGAGTACAAGAACCCACTCTGGGACCCAGTCTGCCTCTCCTCATGTCTCCTGCATAGCCCAACTGGGGAGGGAACCCAGCTAGAACCAGGCTGCTCAGTGAAGAGAGATTTCTTCCCATCTTTTCTTGAGTCTCCTCTCCTTACTGACTGTTTAGAGGTGTTTCTCTCCTTTCTCCACCTCATCTCTGCCTTCCCACTTTACACCATTCATTAGGAGCATCTGTCAGTGACCTACTACCATAAACTGCTCCTTAAGCTGTGGTGCAACAGATAATGAGCCAGAGAGACCCCACTGCTTAGGACTTACAGTCATAAAAATGTTTAGGTTGGAAAAACCTTTAAAATTGAGCCTAACTATGAACCTAACACTGCCAAGCCCACTGCTAAATCACATCCCTCAGCACCACACTTACATGTCTTTTAAATCATTCAGGGATGGGGACTGCACTGCAGCCCTGGGCAGCCTGTTCTGGGGCATGACAACCCTCTTGGGGATGAAATTCTTCCTCATGTCCAACCTAAACTTCCTTGTCACAACTTGAGGCTGTTTCCTCTTGTCCTATTGCACGTTCCTTGAAAGAGGAGGGCAACTCCCATCTCACTCCAACCTTCTTTCAGGGAGTTGTAAAGAGTGAGAAGGTCTCCCCTCAGCCTCCTTTCTCCAGGCTAAACACCCCCAGTTCCTTCAGCTGCTCCTCACAAGACTTGTGCTCTGGACCCTTTGCCAGCTTCATTGCCCTTCTATGGACACACTCCAGCCCCTCAATGCCTTTGTTGGAGCCAGGGAGCCACAACTGAACCCAGGATTTGAGGTGGGGCCTCACCAGTGCTCAGTACAGGGGGACAACCCCTTCCCTAGTGCTGCTGGCCACACTATTGTTGATCCAAGGGAGGATGCAATTGGCCTTCCTGGCCACCTGGCCACATGCTGGCTCATCTTCAGACAGGTGTTGACCAACACCCTAAGGTGGGCACTTTCCAGTTACAATTCCTCCAACTGTGACATTCATTATGTTGTGACCCAAGTGCAGGATCTGGGTCTTGGCCTTGTTTAACCTCATTGGTCTCAACACATTGATCCAATATGTCCAGATCTCTCTGTAAAGCCTCCCTATCTGCTCTAAGACCACTTTCCAGCTGCTGCAGGAAATCCAGCAGACACACAGTTCCTCCAGGGATCATCCCCTGGACAGCAGGAGATCAGGCTGTGCTCACAGGAGACTCAAGCTTAAGTTTCAGCAGATCTACTAAGCTGGAGAGCTGGAAGATGCTGCTGCTGGGGGAGTGTTCAGACAGACTGATACAGTATCAATTAATCACAGAATGGTAGGGGTTGGAAGTGACCTCTGGAGATGATCTAGTCTGACCCCTTTGCCAGAGCGGGTTCAGCTAAAGCAGGTGGCACAGGATGGTGCCCAGGTGGGTTTTGAATGACTTCAGAGAAGAAGACTCCACCACCTCTCTGGGCAGCCTGGTTCAGTGCTCTACTGCCCTCAGAGGTCCTCCTCATCTTCAGATGGAACTTACTGTGCTCAAGTTTGTGCCCATTATCTCAATGCAAACAGCTGAGGATAAAAGAAAATCAGGAGCTGAAGAAACTTGTCTACATGGAGGATGTAGCAGCCAGACCTGTGGGCACAGAAGTTGTAGAGCTGGTGCTAGGTCCCATTGGCCCAGTCCCATGCTGATAGCCTGCACCTAGACTTTTGTCCTCACTCAGCCCTGGCCAGGCTGTCTATGGTCAAGCTGTAAAACTGTTCCCCCCCCAGCCAAAATTCCTCCAAAGCTGACTACAGCCAGGCTTATCAGGACCCCACAGTTCCCTTCCAGTGCTGCCAAGGATCACTGCAAGCCTTTTACATTTGGCCTTTGTTGCAGACAAGTATTCCTTGCAGGCTCTGAGGCCTCAGGCCACACATCCAAGAGATCCAAGCTCCTCTAGGGCTGACAGGCACAGCTTTAGAGAAAGGAAGAGCATATCAGGGGTGAGATCAAACACAACATGAGCTAGGAAAGCTGGAAGCAAAGAGAAGGGGCAGGGAGAGCAAACCTACTTGTGCTCCTTTGTCTTCTCTTTGCCTTTGCTGGAGCCAGCAGTCATGCAGCAAGGGAACAAAAAGCAAACAAGCTTCAGTGCACTTCAAGTGCTTCAGATCAGACCATAACACCAGAAGAGGCTCCTCTTCCCATGTAGCTTCCCTGCTCCTCATGAGGGCTTCAAGTGCTCCATCTCTGGGCTTTGGCCATGGGTAACCTTCACTCAGTAGGGCTGACCTCAAGCACCCCTGTCCTGCCCACATCTGTGGGCATAGCCTCTCTGCATAACCTCCTTGAAGGCTGGAAGGGCTTAGGAGAACTACAGCTCCCTGTGGCAGGAGCTGGAGGTGATGGATGATCACTGGAGGAGTAAGGCAGGCAGAGCTGTCCTCCTGCCCTGACACCTCATGGGAAACAACAACTCCTCACCTCCCTGTTTCATTCTGCACACCTCTGCTCTCTGGCTTTTCAAACCTCTTTTCCTTCTCTCATGTTTCTCACACACCTTTATTTGGGTCCTACCTCCCTGTTTTCCTCACCTGGTTACTCTTCCCAGACTAATCTCCCCCGTAAACAAAGTGGGGAGGAACAAGCAATTAACCACTGCTAGAAAGTAATTTGGAGGGCCAGGATTTAATTACAGCTCATTACTTCATTTCACCCCATGGTCATGGCTCTGTTGGGGTGAGCAGGAGGGTGGCTTCAGAGCATGGACTTCTAGTTCCTTGGGCTGCTGGAAAACTACCCAGAAAAAAGAAGTATTTTCATAGAATCATTGACTTAGAGACTGGTTTAGGTGGGAAGAGACCTTTCAAGGTCATCTACTCCAACCCCTCTGCAGTCAGCTAGAGCCCATTGTTCAGAGCCCTGTCCAACCTGACCTGGAGTGGTTCCAGGGGTGGCACTTCTACCACCTCTCTGGGCAACCTGGGCTAGTGTCTTACCACCCTCACTGTAAAAAAATTCTCCCTTCTGCCTAGCCAGAATCTCTCCTCTTTCAATTTAAAACCACCTCCCCTTGCCCTGTCATAACAAGCCCCTCTATAAAGCCTGTCCCCAGCTTTCTTGTTGGCTGCTTTTAAGTCCACTTTTGTTTGATGTGTTGCTGGGTGGGTTTTAGAGAAGTGAAGCCCAGCTCCAGCACAAGACAGAGGGCAGGATCCAGCTCTGGATGAGAGTCTGGGAAGCACAGACTCCTCCCATCCAGCCCAGCATGGACAGGGATGAGAGTCTGGGCTGGAAAATAGCTGAGGAAACTCAACCAGAAGCTGCTTCTGGCACAAGCAGCTCTGCTCTCTCCCTACATTGACAGCAAACCAGCAGAAATTGTTCCCTTGCCAGCTGAGCTGGTCACAGGAGCAAGCAACCACCAGTGCCAGCAGCCCAGCTGGGTCATCTGCATTGTAAAAGCTGCCCTGGTGTCCATGCCCAGTGCAGGGAGAGGATTTAAATCACTCTGTGCTTTCTCCTGCAGCCGTTGGATGTGGTCTGAGCTCCCTGCAAAGCCCTGGCCCACTGCCATCTCATCCTGAGCTTGGCTGGTTTGGCTGGGTCTGAACACAAAAGACCTTTGCATTGCTGTAGAGATGAGCATCCACATCTCTCTGAGTGACTCACTGGTACCAGCAAGACCTTTCTCTGCCACAACCAGAGAAGCAGGATGGGGAACAACACCCTTGGGTGAGTTGGGCCAGGGCAGTGCCTGAGCCTGCATCAGAGAAATGTTTTGGCTGGAAAAGACCTTTAAGGTCATTGAGTCCAACCATTAACCCAGCAATGCCAGGTCACCACTAAACCATGCTCCCCAGCAGCGCAGCTACATGGCTTTTCAATCCCTCCAGGGATGCAGACTACACCACTGCCCTGGGCAGCCTCTTCCAGGTCTTGACAACCCTTTCAGGGAAGAAATTGTTCCTTGTGTCCAACCTAAACTTCCTCAGCACAACTTGAGATCATTTTCTCTTGTCCTCTTGCTTGCTTTTTGGGAGAAGAAACCAACCACCACCTTACTCCCAATCCCATTTCAGTGAGCTGCAGAGAGCAGGAAGGTCTTAGCCTCCTTTCTTCCAGGTCTCTCCTCACAAGACTTGTGCTCTGGACCTTTACCAACCTTGTTGTTCTTCTAGGGGCACACACCAGCACCTCAATATCCTTCCTGGAGAGAAGGGTCCAAAACTGAACCCAATATTTGATGTGGGGCCTTGCCAGTGCCCACTAAAGGGAGACAATCCCTGCCTTAGTCCTGCTGGCCACACTGCTGCTGATCCTAGGCAGGATGCTCTTGGCCCTCTTGGCCACCTGGGCACATGATGGTTCATCTTCAGCTGGTTGTCAAACAACACCCCAGGGCCTTTCCTTTTCCTGTTCATCTCACTAGGGTGAATGTGTTCTGGAGGAGAGATGCAAGAACATTGCTGTGGCTGCCCTTGTTCTGAGTGTGGCCCTCCTCCTGTCTCTCTCTGCTCTCCAAAGCATGGTACTGCTGGTCCTAGGCACTCAGAGCCTGAGTGAATGAGCAGACCTTTGCCAAGGGTCTGGTGGAGCAGCTAACACCAAATTGTTCATTCTCTCTCACTTCCTTTACCTGTTGCTTCTTCCAAGCCTTGCTGCATAAGTTGCCTCTCTGACTGTAGGCAGACATGGTTTGGGCTCTGTGTGCCTGAAGAGGGCACAGATGTCCCATTAGTAGCACCACACAATCATAGAATGGGTTGGAAGAGACCTTAAAGATCATCTAGGTCAAAGCACTCCAACCTTCACCAGAGGATTCTCATTTTATGCCTTCAAACTTCTTGATCTTATCACTCTGACTAGCACAGATGAACCTGTGGTCAGGCTCTTCAGCCTTTCCAGGGGGTTGTGAAGGGCTAAAGGCTGGAGGTGGAATGTAAGCCTGGGCCCAGGCAGGGATGGGGAGATTTGGGGTACCTGAATGGCAACACGAGGTGTCTTTTGTCTTTCCCCTTAGCTCTGTAATCACAAAGATCAGTTCATTCAGAGGTGATTTATCCTGCCACAGTGACAAAGATCTTCTGCCCACCTTCTCCCCCTCACAACATGCACCAAGCAATAACCCAAAGCCAACTCACAAGCATGCCAGAGGGAGATCTTGCTGCAAGACTTTCAAACCCACTGGCTTCCAATGAATGGGGTACAGAGATAATGACAGTAGTGGTGGTGCTAGAAGGAGAAGGAAGGAGACAGTCCATGGACAAGGTGGGACAACTGACAGAGAAATAGATGGATCACATGGCACTGGGCTGGCTGGTGTTATGGATGGATGGATGGAGTGATGAGTGGATGGAGGAGTGGATGGATGAGTGGATGAGTGGATGGATGAGTGGATGGATGGATGGATGAGTGGATGGATGGATGAGTGGATGGATGGATGGGTGAGTGGATGGTTGGATGGATGGATGGACAGATGGGTAGGTGGATGAGTGGATGGATGGATGGACGGACACATGGATGAGTGGATGGATGGATGGATGGATAGTTGGATGGATGGATGGATGGACAGATGGGTGGGTGGATGAGTGGATGGTTGGATGGATGGATGGATGGATGGATGAACAGATGAGTGGATGAGTGGATGGATGGTAAGAATACCAGTGAGGGGTAGAAAGAAAAGCAATGGATGGATACATAGCATCATACTGAGATGGTTCAATGCAAAGATGGACAGATTGGTAGATGGTGATAACTGCCTTGGGGTGAATGGACAGGTGGAGGAGGTGGATGGGTGGGTTGATAGGCAGACACACAACTATTTTCCTCAAAGCTCCTTTGGAAAACCCCTGAGTAGAAGAAATTAGCAGAATGTTGTTGTTGGACATACATTGAATGCAAAGAAACCTACTCTTTGGGAATGAAGGGATGGGGCAGATACAAGAAAGCTCTGCCCCACGTTGAGAAGAGGGTAGGAAGCAGTTAGGATCTTTGCCTGGGTCCAAATGGCATGCAGAGTTTGGTAGGTTGACACACGTGTCACACCCATGCACACACCATGCCCAAAGGGCCTGAGGGGAGCAGGGGTACTCAGGAAGCAGAGGGACCATGCCCAGTACCTGTCATCTTCAGGGTCTTCACTGTTTGGAAGAGATACAGCCAGGAGGATGAGTGTGTGGAAGAATCAACCCCACCCAAGCAGGCATACCCAACCACATCCCATGGGAGCCAGCCAGGACAGAGGAAGGGGCTCATGGCTACCACCCCTGGACTGGGAAGGTCCTCCTGGGCTGATGTTGAGAAGATTCATTCAGGGCAATGCACAATAGAGGGGAAGGTCCCACCCTGGCCTTGGCCAGCACTGTGTGGTGAGGTATTGAGGAGACATTGCTCCGCAGATCTTTGCAGCCACCCAGGTCCTCCCTGCCAGTGACAGGCAAGCACCTCTCTGAAGGCTTCCTCTGCATTTTCTCTCCCCTCAGATTCTGAGCAGCAGCAGTGAAGAAAACTTAAAGAGATAGGTTGGGGCTGGGATCATTGTCCTGGATTAAACCCATGAATTTACTTCTACAGATGTATTCTTCTTGATGGCAGCTTTGAGAATTCTACAGATGGGGTAATCATCATCACACTCTCATAGAATCACAGAATTGCTTGGGTTGGAAGTAAACTTAAATATCATCTAGTTCTAACCCCCTATCATGGGCAGAGACCCCTTCCTCTAGATCAAGTGTGACATCACTGTGGAGGGACCACAAGACCTGCTTCTCCTTTATGATGTAACATGAAGGAGGTTTGCAGGTGCAGGTGGGTCAAAAAGCTCCTGGAGCACAGGGGTGGTGATGCTGCCACACAGCTCTTCCTCCATTGCAGGCTTCAGCTCCAGTGCTGCCCTGCACTTGCAGAGAGGTGCTGTGATGCTGGTGCATGAAGAGCTGGCTTCACCCAGGTCTGGACCATGTACCCTACTCTTCACACCCTATTCATGGGGTGTGGGGTGACTGTGATGAGCTGGAATGAGAGCAACCCACCCCCGAAACCCAAAATCCCACCAGTCGCGATATTTTGATACCTTGCTACTGACTTGTATCCATCATTAAACTTAGTCCTGAGTGAGGCACCAAAGAGAAAGAGAGAGAAAAAAAAAACAAACCAAACCAATGTCAGGCTTCTCAAAGTATGCCTCCAGCATTGCCCCTGCTCCACCATTGACCTGGTGAGTGCAGGGGCATCCCTTCCAAGGAGGGGTAGTGGTGTGTCACACCACTGCAGAGTGCTCCAAGACAGCTCATGGGCGGTGACTTTGGATGTATGCACCCAGGTTGGGTTGCTCTGCTCACACTGACTCCAGGGAAAATCTGGTTGGTGACAAAATCACTTCTTGGCACGGGACACAAGACCTGTCAGCATCCATTGCTTCTAATACATCTGGAAGATATTCTGCAGTGGGACAATTTGGGGTCAGTCTCAATGACAAGTGCTAACAGCTTCCAGGAAACAAGCTGCTGAAGGGTCTGCCTTGGGACTCACAACACCCCTCCAGGCCATCACTTTGAACATCTTTTCCATATCCCTTTCCTGCTTTTTAGGGTTTTTTGGATTCTTTAATGGTACCTTGGAGGGATTGCAAAAAGGATGGGGGGTGGAAATTGACAGAGTCTGATCATCTTGGGAAGATCATTTCACTTCTTTTTGGCTCAGGATGAAGGATCCCAGAGTTCCCTGGTTGTGCTGATAGAGGCCCTTATTTGGTGTGTGACATCCCTAAGATGTGCCCCCAAATGCCACACTTGAGTTAGCAATTTCAGACCCTCCTCACTACTTGGGCATGGAGGTTATGCACTGCCTGTATCAGTCTTCCACTACAATCAAGGATGGAGAAACACATCCAAAGTCTGAGTCAGGTCTCCCTTTCCTTTGACTACAGGGCAACCTAGGAAGACAAGGATCATAGGAAGAACCTAGAGCCATGAAGGATGGTGCTAATATGCACCTTGTACCACCACCCTCCACTAATTCCTACCTCTCTATAAGCACAGCAGCTCTGGAAATAACCCATGAACAGCAGTAGTGCCAAGGCAACATATCTGCACCACTGACCCACACAGGCAGACCCCTGAGGCATCCAGGCCTTTCAGAAGCAGAGGGTATTGCCTCTCCCAGACTCCTGCCATCAATGTTTTCACCACCAAATTCAACCCCAGCACTTGGCAATGACCCCAGCTTTGGAGCAAGTGACCTGTGGGGATAATTAGAGGCAAAGGGAGAGCTGAGTTCAATCAGACATGGCTTGGATCCACTGGGCACATGCAGGGAACGGCACCATCAATAATTCACCGTGACCAGATTGCTGTCGGCTGCAGGGCTCTGTCCTGCCCATCAATATTTCAAGGCCAACAGCTATCAGGTGATGCTCTCTGGGATCTCAGTTTCAAGGTGGTCAGGAGCCATGACGTGCACAGCCTGAACCCATCCAAATTTTGACAGTCCAAGCTGGGTCCTCACTCTCATGAACCATCTCTGAAAGTAGCAATCTCTCTTCACTGGCCACAGAAGGAATCTAAGGGTATGGCTATATTGGTGAACACATGGACCAAGGCTCCTTCTCTGACCATGACCCACAAACTGCATTCAGGCTACCTGTTGAGGGTGGTCTCTGGTCTATCATATCATAGAATCATAGAATGGTAAGGTTGGAAGGGACCTCAAAGATCATCTAGTTCCAACCCCCTGCCATAGGCAGGGACACCTCCCACTAGTACAGGTCCAACCTGGCCTTGAACACCTCCAGGGAGGGAGCAGCCACAACCTCCCTGGGCAACCTGTTCCAGTGCCTCACCACCCTCACTGGAAAGAACTTCCTCCTAACATCCAGTCTAAATCTTCTCTCTGCCAGTTTAAACCCATTGCCCCTTGTCCTGTCATTACAAGACCTTATAAATAGTCCCTCCCCAGCCTTCCTGTATGCCCCCTGGTCATGTCATGTTGTATCATATCATATCCCCTGTGCTATCATAAACCATCCTAGACATATGCTGAACCAAAGTCATGCCAGGGGAAGATGGGAATATGCTACCCTCTGTGTCCTGGCTTGCTTCATCAGATGAATGCTGTGTAGAGTGAGCAGGTTCCCCCCCACATAAGTCTGGACTTCACAGACATGGAGCTCCAAGTTTTAACATTTAAACCTCAGTTAAAGGAAGAGCTCTTTGGTGAGCAGGTGTCTCAGCACCGCAGAGGCTCAGGGCCACCACCCGAGCAGGTGTGGGTATTTACCTAGTGTGCTGATCTTCTTCTGGATTGTCTCCAAGGCTAGGGCATTTACAAAGAGAGAAGGAAAAAACCCAGTGAGATGAAGATAGAGAGCTCTTCCAGCATTTAAAATGCCAGAATGATTTGCTTCAGTACAGGAAGAACTGCAGAACACAGCAAACCACTCCATGCATGTCTGATGATCCACAATGACCCTGCACTGGGCTGCTTCTCCCTCTGTCATCCACATCATTCCCAGCTGCACCTGCAGGGTCCATGCATAACCCAGACTGGCTTTATGTGACTCTGTGCCTGGCTAAATGCTACAGCAGGGTGGAAGAGAACTGCTCTCCTCCACCCTGACCTCTGCCTCCCCTCCTCCTTTTGCTTGGGATGAATTTGCTCAAAGAGCAAGATGCTTAGGTTGGAAGAAGCTGTGTTGGGTTGGTTATGTTCTCTGTCAGACTGCCTGGAAGGAGGTAAGATGAACTACCATCTGCTTTTGCCTTGGGAAATCCTGCCTTCACCCCAGCCTGGCTGATTGCTAGTGTGGCCAGTGGCTGAAGGGAGGTGGTTCTGTCCCTCTTCTCCATTCTCACCTGCAATGCCCAGCTCTGGGGGCCTCAGCACAGGAGAGACATGGGCCTGTTAGAGCAGGTCCAGAGGAGAACACAAAACTAAGTTTGGAACTCCTGTGATGTGAAGACAGAGCCTCGGAAGAGGTTACCCAGAGAGGTTTTGGAATCTCCTTCTCTGGAGAGATTCCAAACCCATCTATGTGTGATCCTGGGTGACCTGTTGTGAATGACCCTCCTTCATCTGGAGGGTTGGATTAGATGATCTCCAGAGGTCCATTCCAACTTGGACCATTCTGGCATTCTGTGAAACAGTCAATCACAACTGCACTTCCCCCACCCCCTACCTTCTACTATCTGAAACCCAAACTCTCAAATCTTACTCCATTTGGACCTCTTATTTAGCCTGCACTGACTTGTATCTCCCCCATTTTATTCCTTCACCTGATGCTGTGTCCTGGAAAGTAGAGGATTCACCTTGTGCAAAGGTTTCCTTTGAACTGAAGCAGCTGCTCTGGACACTGAGGAGTTATCAGAGCGAATATGGTATTTCCCCCAAGGTCTCTGTCTTCTCCTGATGGCACAGTGACTGAGTCCATCTCCAAATAACTTGGGTATCATCCTCACTGCCAGCATTGGTTTTCAGCATGCATCTCACCAGCATCACTCAAGCAAACAACTGAGTGCTAGGCAAGCCCACTGCTGTTTATCTATTCCTTGCTGTTGCTGCTGCCTTTCCCATTTCAAGGTCTGTTTGTTTCCCTCTCTTCTGCATTCCCTCAGGAAAGAGAATCAGAGGAATAACAAATTAATGGTCCTAATGAGCCAAGGGAGGAGGTGAAGATCAGTGTGATGGAGCTAGCACTGCCAGAAAGCCTGTAGAAACCCAGGGAGATCTCTCCACTGCCTTCATTTGTATTCAAAATTCCCCCCAGGGGAATGCAGGCGATGGAAGCAGTGTGTGAAGAGACAGAACTACAGGAGAAGGGGATGCCAAGATTTCAAGTCTAACACCTTTCCCAGAGGGGCCCTGTTCAGCCCAAGGTGTTTCTCAGATGTTCATCCAGCTTGTACTTAGCATCTCCCTCTCCCTCTACTCGCTTCTCCCTCTGTTCTGCCCTAGTGAGGCCAGGTTGGGAGTCCTGGATCCAGTTCTGGGCTCCCCAGTTTGAGAGAGACAGGGAACTACTGGAGAGAGTCCTGTGGAGGCTGCAAAGATTTGAGGGGACTGGAGAAGCTCTCTGATGAGGAAAGGCTGAGAGAGATGGAGCTGCTTAGCATGAAGAAGAGGAGACTGGGAAAGCATCTTCTCAGTGCTCCTCACTATCTAAAGGGCAAGGGTCAACAGGACAAGGCCAGACTCTTTTCTGTGTTACCCAGTGACAGGACGAGGGGCAGTGGGCACAAGGTTCCACTTGAACATGAGGAGAAGCTTCTTTCCTGTGAGATGGATGGAGGACTCTAAGAGGATTCCCAGAGAGGTTGTGGAGTATCCTTCTCTTCCAAACCCTCCTGCTGTGGGTGACCCTGCTTTATCAGGAGGCTTGTACTACATCATCTCCAGAGGTCACTTCCAATCCCCACCATGCTGTGATTCTGTGATTCTGTGACTGGCTCATGGCTGTTGTGCTTCCTGACCATGCTTGGAGATTGTTTAGGTCTGTGTTAGGTAGCCAAAACCTCCTCAGAGTCTGTCCTAATAATTCGCTTTGGTAATAGGCACTTCAAGTGCTTTGTCTGGCACTGTCTAAATGAGAAGATTTAACAGAGGTGTTTACCAGTGGCTGTGAATTCCCATGACAGAGAGTCACTATCTTCATGCTAGAGAAGCTTGAGGCACTCAGCAACAGGCTACATGGGGAGCTGCTGTGAGAAATCAGGTGCCTGGAATATGTGTGGAGGAGCAACCACCTTCATGTGCTTTCTGCCATCACTGGAACCATGTGAGCTGAGGAGTCCCCTTGCAAATGCTCCTTTCCTTTCCAGGTCGGCCCCTGGGTTTTACCTGAACTTCTCCTTGTTACAACTCCTCCTCAAACTCTTCCTGCCACATGGGTGGGGAACAACTCACAGCACCACACTGCATGGAAAGTCACTGCAAGCAGAAATCAGACCTTCATGCACATCACAAGGAGCTCTTCACCATGCACTAATTTTGACTGGTCTCTGGTTCTGGGGGCAGCTGTGCCTGATGTGTAGTGAGACCTGGAGAAGGAAGGGGGCCTCAAGGTGGTACCCAAATTGCATCCTCACCACAAGGATCTCTATTCTGTATCCCAGCCCCCTCCTAAGCATCTTTTCCATGGATGTTTTTCCAGCTGCTCCATCACTTCTCCCCACCAGCTCTCCTACAGCCAAGAAATTGGAATCCAGGGGTAGTGCTCGTGGGATATCCATAGGGTGAAGTCAGGAGGAACACAGCACTGCAAACTCCACTGCCACCAGCATGAGTGGATGCTGACTGGCACCCTACCTTGTGTTGAGGGATCCCTGGCTAAGGGTATCCCCCTCTCCCAGAAGTTCATCTTCACTGTGGTAATACATCTCATCCTCTTCCATCCTGTGAGGGTGGCAAATGTCAGGGCTTTTCCTGCCTTGCTGTTTGTAACAGTAGTGGTGGCAACATGAATGACCTGTTCTTGAGTCTGCTCTGTGAACGTGGCTGTCCTCATCCTTCAGCTCAGCTGATCATCTCAGATTTCACATTCCCCTGAGACCCACTCCAGAGCTCATCCAGCTGCCTGCTGCAGATGATGAATCAGCTGCACGGCATCCATCCTATCTCTGGTGAGATTAAAGCTGTGTCCCCATCGTGCTGCCTGCACCTCATGTTCCCACCAGAGAATCATAAAATCATAGAATCACAGAATTGTTTAGGTGGGAAGAGACCTTTAAGATCATCGAGTCCAACCCTTAACCCAGCACTGCCAGATCACCACTAAACCACATCCCCCAGCACCACATGTACACAGCTTTTCAATCTCTCCTGTGATGGGGACTCCACCACTGCCCTGGGCAGCCTGTTCCAGGGCTGGACAACTCTTTTGGGGAAGCAGTTGTTCCTCATGTCCAGTCTAAACCTTCTCTGTTGCAACTTGAGGCTGTTGCCTTTTGTCCTGTTACTGGTTCCTTGGGAGAGGAGACTTAACCCCACCTCACTCCAATCTGCTTTCACAGATTTGTAGAGACCGAGGAGGTCTCCCCTCAGCCTCCATTCCTCTAAGCTAAACAATCCCAGGTCCCTCAGCTGCTCCTCACAAGACTTGAGCTTTAGACACTTCAAAAGCTTTATTGCCCTTCTCTGGACATGCTCCAGCAACTCAATATCCTTCTTGGGGCCCCTAAACTGAACACAGTGCTGCCTTACATCCCTGAATCCATGTGGTGAAGCAGGACACTGATTTCCCAACACACAGGGCTGACAGACAGACTGAGATCCACTCTGCATGACAGAGTGTGCTTGCTGCCCTGCCCTGCCATTCTTCTTCTAAACCACAGAATCATCAAATCACAGAATGGTTTGAGTTGGAAGGGATCCTTTAGGGTCATTTAGTCAGCAGTGACATCTTCAACTAAAGCACCTAGCTCAGAGCCTCGTCTAACCGGAGCTAGAATGGTTCCATAAATGGGGCATCTACTCCCTCTCTGGGCAGCCTGGTCCAGTGCTTCACCAACCTCAATGTAAACAATTTCTTTCTTATATTTACTCTAAATCTCCCCTCTTTTAGTTTCAAACCATCACTCCTCATCCTGTCACCACAGGCCCTGCTGAAGTCTGTCCCTGTCTTTCTCACTGCCCTCTTTAAGTCCTGAAACACTGCAGTAAGGTGTCTCTGGAGCTTTCTCTTCTCCAGGCTGAAGCCACTTCAGAATCTTCCCCGTTCAGCCACATCACACTCTGCTGAGGCAGGAAAGCTACATTTCCAATTTCCTTGAAAATTCACCAGTTTCAGTCCAATTCACAGAGTTAATTAAGTGCCTGGGAGTGATGTGAGCAATTGGAGATATCTTCCCTCAATCTTGCACCATAGGGAGAAAGAAATTTTGCCCTTATATAGCCACACTAAATTTCCAAAGCAAGACAGAAAGCAAACAGTGCTGAAGGACTCAATTGCCTAAACCCAGCATGGGGGATGTATGGCTGCAGTGGCAGTGCCTGAGATGTTGATGCTGTTACAAAAGCAGATGATTCCTGGGGGATTTGGAATCCCATGTGGATTTGGAAGCCCAAAGGCTGTCTGCCTTTGATCTACCAGCGTTCTGCAGCCCTCAGACAAGGGCTGTGCCCATGTCAGGAAAGTGGTGGGTGACCCAAGGACCCAGTTCTGCACTCTCTGCCTGTCCCACCCATAAAGTCTCTCTCCCATACCAGCTGATTGCTTTTAGGAAGTTTAGGACTTTGTTGCCTCCACTCTTCCAACTGGAGAAGGCCAATGGGTTCAAGGGCTACTGGAGTGGAGACTGACAGACAAAATCACCACTACACAACTACGTGAACTGTGTAAACCTACCTGAAAAATCTTTTATGAGCCAAATATCTGTTTCTGAATCAAATATTTCAGCATGGGGTTCAGAACACCCATGATGAGGTGGGCCGAATCTGGTCCAGCATCACAGGAGCATTTGTATCCATCCATGCCTTGGCCTCATGGCTGCATGTGAGGTGGTAAAGGGGCTCTTCTTCCCAGCCAGATCTGAGCATCCACATGCCACAGCTCATGGCAGAGCTGGTCCAAGTATGCAATTCATCCCAAGAGACAACTGACTGTAGCATCCCCAGTCCAGAGACTTCTCCAGCCAGCCCAGACACCAGGCTGGATTTGCAAATGGTTACACCAACGTTTTTTCAAGGAATGGAAAGACACAGTCCCTGGGCTTGTTTCCATCCAGATTCAAGTCTCTTGACTTGAGAATCATAGTGTGGTTTTGGTTGGAAGAGACCTTTAAGATCTGTTAACCCATCACTCCCAGGTCACTGCTAAACCACATGCCCCAGTACCACATCTGCATAGCTTTTAAACCCCTCCAGGCATGAGGGCTCCACCAGGCCTAGACAACCTTTTGTATGAAGAAATTGTTCCTTGTGTCCAATGAAACCTCCTCTGGCACAACCTGAGGCTGTTTCCTCTTGTCCTATTGCTTGGTCATTGGGAGAAGAGACTGAGCCCCACCTTGCTCTAACCTCCTTTCAGGGAGTTGCGGAGAGCGCGAAGGTCTCCCCTGAGCCTTCTTTTCTCCAGGCTAAGCAGCCCCAGTTCCCTCAGCTGCTCCTCACAAGACTTGTACTCTAGACTCTTCACCACCTTTGTTAGCCCTCTTTGGATACTCTCCAGCATCTCAGAAGACACAAGGGTGATACTAAGGACCCTTAACTCAATAGAAAGCTGCTAACATATTCTCTTAGAAGAACTGGAAGTGCCTGTGCCTGCCATCAGAAGGTAAAGGGTCTCTCAGATAATCCAGACAGTGCTCATCTGCCTAGGCACTGGCTTCAGCATGGGTTTTGTGAGTTCCCAGCAGACCACCATGGAGGAAGCTTTGTCCATGTGCTTTGAAGGTGCTTTGTTGGGGGTTAGTGCTGCAGGGGAGGTGCCAAGTCTCATTGCTTCCTCTGTGTCACATTGTCTCTCTCTAGTCTCTGCTGTGTGTTGGCATGGGATGTGCACACTCATGATGCCTCCCTGCACATAGGCATAGGTCAGTGGCATATCACTGTCACCTTCCACTTGAGAAGCATCCATGCTTGAGAGGTTTTGTGGCCAGCATACCCTCCTCCCTCTGCCTCTGGCTGCAACCCATTTCTGGGGGACCCACATGCATTACTCTATCCATGGCTCCACACCCCCATATGTCTCTAATCCCATCCAATATGAGGCCTGACCAACAGCCAGACCCTCCATCTTCTCTGAATATCTCCTTAATTACATTTATTCTCCAGCAGATGCTGTCTGATGCTACAAACCTCAGTGATTGTTGGAAAACTCAGCTCTGTGCTGGGCAGGTGTGGTGGAGAACCAGGGGTGTGATGGAGAACCAGGGGTGTAGTGGAGAACCAGGGGTGTGATGGAGAACCAGGAGTGTAGTGGAGAACCAGGGGTGTGATGGAGAACCAGGAGTGTAGTGGAGAACCAGCGGTGTGATGGGGAACCAGGGGTGTGGTGGAGAACCAGGGGTGTGATGGAGAACCAGGAGTGTAGTGGAGAACCAGGGGTGTGATGGAGAACCAGGAGTGTAGTGGAGAACCAGGGGTGTGATGGAGAACCAGGAGTGTAGTGGAGAACCAGGGGTGTGATGGAGAACCAGGAGTGTAGTGGAGAACCAGGGGTGTGATGGAGAACCAGGAGTGTAGTGGAGAACCAGGGGTGTGATGGAGAACCAGGAGTGTAGTGGAGAACCAGGGGTGTGATGGAGAACCAGGGGTGTAGTGGAGAACCAGGGGTGTGATGGAGAACCAGGGGTGTGGTGGAGAACCAGGGGTGTGATGGAGAACCAGGGGTGTGGTGGAGAACCAGGGGTGTGATGGAGAACCAGGGGTGTGATGGAGAACCAGGGGTGTGATGGAGAACCAGGAGTGTAGTGGAGAACCAGGGGTGTGATGGAGAACCAGGGGTGTGATGGAGAACCAGGGGTGTGATGGAGAACCAGGGGTGTGATGGGGAACCAGGGGTGTGATGGGGAACCAGGGGTGTAGTGGAGAACCAGGGGTGTAGTGAAGAACCAGGGGTGTGGTGGTACATCACAGACCTGCTGGCACCCTATCCTGACTTTGAGCTGTGATACTGGGTCTTCTGGTGACTAGGACATAGCCTAGTCATTTCCTTGATGGCAAGCCAAGCTCTCCCCATCCCTGCTGCCATCACACCTCTCCAAGTGCTGAGCATCACATTACCTTCTGAAGCTCCTCTCTGCAGACTGCTGGTTGGATTTGCCTGGAGAGATGTCGGAGCCCTGTCGGTGGCCAGAGAGGAGGCTGTCTGTCTCTAGGGGATACCTGCCATCCCCTTCTGAGTGGACACTGGGGGTCTCCAGGAACTCCTTGTCATTCCACGTGCCCACTGTTCCATCCAGAGCGTGGTACCGTATCACTATGGAGATGCTGGTCTGCAACACACAAAGAAGATACAATCAGCCCCTAAGGGCAGCATTGCAAGAAAGAAAGGTCCTTCAAAATCTGGAAGGCAGGAAGAGATGTTGCATCAGCTGGCTTGATCTCTGAGCCTTACTGACCCCAAAGCCTCTTCTTTCCTAGAGCATGAGACAGTAGAAGGACAGGTCTTTGGCTTCAGAAGGTGGTCTGACCCAGCTAAGTCATGGTGCTGTATCACAGTATCACAGTACCACAGTATCACCGTACCACAGTATCACCAAGGTTGGAAGAGACCTCAAAGATCATCAAGTCCAACCCATTACCACAGACCTCAAGACTAGACCATGGCACCAAGTGCCACATCCAAACCCACCTTGAACACCTCCAGGGACGGTGACTCCGCCACCTCCCTGGGCAGCCCATTCCAGCGGGGAATGACTCTCTCAGTGAAGAACTTTCTCCTCACCTCGAGCCTAAACTTCCCCTGGCACAGCTTGAGACTGTGTCCTCTTGTTCTGGTGCTGGTTGCCTGAGAGAAGAAAGCAACCTCCTGCTGGCCACAACCACCCTTCAGGTAGTTGTAGACAGCAATAAGGTCTCCTCTGAGCCTCCTCTTCACCAGGCTAAACAATCCCAGCTCCCTCAGCCTCTCCTCATAGGGCTTGTGCTCGAGGCCTCTCACCAGCCTCGTTGCCCTTCTCTGGACACGTTCAAGCACCTCAATGTCCCTCTTAAATGGAGGGGCCCAGAACTGGACACAGTACTCAAGGTGTGGCCTAAGCAGTGCAGAGTACAGGGGGAGAATGACCTCCCTGCTCCTGCTGGCCACACTATTCCTGATGCAGGCCAGGATGCCATTGGCCTTCTTGGCCACCTGGGCACACTGCTGGCTCATGTTTAGGCGGGTGTCAATCAGCACCCCCAGATCCCTTTGTTTTGTAGCCCCACTCCTGCTCAGGGCTTTGAGTTGCTGGTGCATCTCAGACTAGCCATACTGGATATGAGAGACAGCAAAAGCCCTGAAAAGCAAACGATTTTTTTTAAGCAGCTGAAGGCACCAGGAGCAGCTGAATCAGAGTCATGTTGTCAGGGGTTTTGTCTATGGTGTATCATCTTGCTAAGAGTTTGTGCCCTGCTGTTGAGTGCTGGGCTGCCAAACCCCATGGATGCCTTGCTCCTGCCTAGTGCCATCCCATGCTCAGACAGGGCAAGAATGATGAAGGAGGGAGATCTCTGGGGAGCTTTAGATTGATCCTGGATTAGGGAGGGGGTCTCCCAGCATGGCTATGACCAGCCTGGTTGGGGCTTGGAGATAGGAAGTGACATGGCAATGTGTTTGCCCCAGCTTGATTCTTCTGGATGAATCAAGTAAGATGAAGATCCTCTCCCTTCTGTGTACTCACACCTCACTTACACACCCAATATTGCACCAGGATGATGAAGCAAATTTTGTGTTGGATCTACCAAACATTTTGCCCCTAGAAGTATTTATCTGGATTTAAATCAATAATGGGAGAGTTCACCTTGCTACAACCTGCTGCTAGCACTACACAAAAGGAGGCTGAAGCAAGTTGGGGGTCAGTTTCATCTCTCAAGGAACAAGTGATAGGACAGATGAAATGATTTCAAGTTGCACAAGGGGAGGTCTAGGTTGGACTTTAGGAACAATTTCTTCATGGAAAGCGTTGTCAAGCCCTGGCACAGGCTGTCCAGGGCAGTAATGGGATCTTCATCCCAGGGAGGACTTTAGAGATATAGAATCATAGAATCATAGAATCATAGAGTGGCAAGGTTGGAAGGGACCTCAAAGCTCATCTAGTTCCAACCCCCTGCCATAGGCAGGGACACCTCCCACTAGTACAGGTCACTCAGGGCCTCATCCAGCCTGGCCTTGAACACCTCCAGGGAGGGAGCAGCCACAACCTCCCTGGGCAACCTGTGCCAGTG
>WBNM01020592.1:32913-43993 GCA_013399055.1 Ramphastos sulfuratus
AGAAAGAAAGAAAGAAAGAAAGAAAGAAAGAAAATGAATGAAAGAAAAAGAAAGAAAGAAAAGAAAGAAAGAAAGGAAGAAAGAAAAAGAAAGAGAAAGAAAGAAAGAAAGAAAAGAGAAAGAAAGAAAGAGAAAGAAAGAGAAAGAAAAAGAAAGAAAAAGAAAGAAACAGAGAAAGAAAGAGAGAAAGAATGAAAGAAAGAATGAAAGAAAAGAAAGAAAAACGACAGAAAGAAAGAAAGAAAAAGAAAGAAAGAGAAAGAAAGAGAAAGAAAGAGAAAGAAAGAAAGAAAGAAAGAAAGAAAGAAAAAGAAAAAGAGAAAGAAAGAGAGAAAGAATGAAAGAAAGAATGAAAGAAAAGAAAGAAAAAAGACAGAAAGAAAGAAAGAAAAAGAAAGAAAGAGAAAGAAAGAAAGAAAGAAAGAGAAAAAGAAAAAGAAAGAAAGAAAGAAAAAGAAAGAAAGAAAGAAAGAAAAAGAAAGAAAGAAAGAAAGAAAGAAAGAGAAAGAAAGAAAAGAAAGGTGTAATAAACTGAACAATTTTGAGTTGGGCTGAATAAAATCATCACTTGTTTGAAGGAAAATTTGTAGGTTTAAGATAAACCCATGAGAAATTCACACTGGGAAAAAAAACTCTTTGATTAACAGTGAAGAAAATTAAGGAGTGGAATGACTGACTGAAGTGCTGCTGGACTCATCTGTCACTGGCCATCCTAAATTAATAACTTTTTTTTCCCCATCACTTGAGATAAATTGAGGCCAACATGACACAACTGTAATATCTCTCCTGTCTTTGCAACAAGGAATGGTTGGATGGTCACATCCAGAAGGTGGTGTTGTGCAGACACATGTTCAGCTTGATGTCCAGATGGAGACTGGTGACAAATGGTGTCCCTCAGGGGTCCATAGTGGGACAAGTGCTGTTTCATGTCTTTGTTGGTGACATAGCAGGACTGCAAGTTTGCAGGTGACACCAAGCTGAGTGGTGTGGTTGATACATCTGAGGGATGGGATCCATCCAGAGGGACCTGGACAAGCTGGAGAAGTGGCACCACGTAAACATCCAGAGGTTCAACAAGGCCAAGTGCAAGCTCCTACACCTGAGTCAGGCAAGCCCCAGTATCAACACAGGCTGGGGGATGAAGAGATGGAGAGCAGCACTGTGGAGAAGGACTTAAGATGCTGATGGGTGAAAAGCTGAACATGAGTCAGAAATGTGCACTCCCAGCACAGAAGCCAACTGTGATACTGAGGAGACTTAAAAATTTGCTCTTTTCTTCCTTTGGTGGGTCCCATGGAATTTAATCAGGCAGCTCCTCACTCTGTTAGATCAAGAGAGCAGCAGGAGCTGTTTTCCCCAACTCTGGTATTAAATTGGGGCTTTACCTCCTTCATTTTTCCTCCCTCCTCAGGACCCCCTCCCTTGTATTTTCATTGGTTTCATTCCCTTTATGCCCCAGGAGAGTCACAGAATTGTAAGGGCTGGAAGTGACCTCCAGAGATCACCTAGTCCAACTCCCCAGCTAGAGCAGGTTCAGCTAGATCAGGTTTCACAGAAGCATGTCCAAGCTGGTTTTGAAAGTCTCCAGAGAAGGAGACTCCACAACTTCTCTGGGCATCCTGATCCACAGAAGTTACCTCCTGCCTGCTCCTAATGAAGCCACTCAACTCTTCACTAATTGCTTGTCCTTACTTCAGAGGGTTCCATGTAATTGCTCTTTTATGCTGAGTGTAGGAAGCAGCTTGTAAGAGAGTAAGGGAAGAGAGGAGGGTGAAGTTTTGTTTTCTAATTAAAACACCATGGGTTTGCTATCAGAGAAGATCAGAAGTAGCTGTTTCCAAGTGTGCTGTAAAACTCAGTTTCCATGGGAAACAGCTCTCATAAGATGCATCAACCAGATGGAAATGCACAGAACTACAGACAGCAGCTCCTCTGCTCCTTGGTATCAGGGGCTCTGGATGAAGGGTGCAGACCCAGGCTGAGGGAGATTTATTCTGATTTTCCCAGAAGAATATAAAGAATCATTGAAATATAGAATGGTTTGAGTAGGAAGTAGCCTTTAAAGGTCATCCAATCCAACCCTGCTGCAGTCAGCAGGGACATCCTCAACTACAGCAAGTTGCTCAGAGCCCCATTCAGCCTGACCCAGAATGGTTCCTGGGATGGGGGTGTCTAACACCTCTCTGGGCAACCTGGACCAGTGTCTTACCACCACCAATGTGAACAATTTCTTCCTTCTCTCTAGTCTAAATCTCCCCTTATTGAGTTTGAAACCACAGTATCACAGTATCACAGTATAAGCAAGGTTGGAAGAGCCCTCAAAGATCATCAAGTCCAACCTGTTACCACAGACCTCAAGACTAGACCATGGCCCCAAGTGCCACGTCCAAACCCGCCTTGAACACCCCCAGGGATGGTGACTCCACCACCTCCCTGGGCAGCCCATTCCAGTGGTGAATGACTCTCTCACTTCCCTCCTTCTCCTGTCACAACAGACCCTGATAAAAAGCCTGTCCCAGAGATTTCTTATTAGTCCCTTTAAGTACTGAAAAGCTGCAACAAAGTCTCCCTGAAGCCTTCTCTAGGCTGAACAACCTCAAGTCTCTCAGCCTGTCTCCAGAGCAGAGGGATTCCAGAATGGGACTTCAGGTGAGCTGCTGTGCAAGGTATCTCTTAGGTGCTCAAAGGGCAGATAAAAGAAGTGCTGAGGTCAGAGACAAATGCTGTAGATGCTGAGCATTTCAGCCAACCAGTACCACTTGGAAGAGTTTAAAGCAAGTGTAGACGTAGTGCTGAGGGACAAGGGTTAGTGGTGACCTGGCAGTGCTGGGTTAACAGTTGGACTTGATGATCTTAAGGGTCTCTTCCAGCCAGAATGATTCTGATTCTAAAATTGTTTTTGCCTCCAAATCTTGCTACTGCTTCCCTGATCTTGCTCTCCTCATGATTCTAATACTGAAATAGAGTAAAGCTGACACACGAATGGCTGAGGCAGGGCCAGAACATGATTGCTTAGGTGCTGGAGAGCACTAGGAGCAGAGCTTGGCATGAGACCATGGTGAAAGCACCTGCTGAGCATCTCCACGAGGATCTGAGGACCACCTCACCCTGTCTATGTGTAGACTAAACCTGATCCATCTCTGCTTTACCCCCACCCTAATCTTATCACAGCATTCAGAATAATCAGCCTTTGCCCTTCGCTCTCAGGACATTTCTGGCTGCCTTAGTCCATCAGACCGAGTGTAATGGATGAAGGAAAGGTTGAGGATTCAGGGATCCAAGTGCATGGCACAGACTTCTCTGTTTCCACAGAATCAGTAAAACACAGACAGATGGACCAACCACTGAGGGGCATCAGCACCTGCTTATTCTTTGTGACCTACCTGAATGGCTGAGTTATTGTCATCTATGAGGGTGTCTGTCACCTCTACCTGCCCTTCCTCCACCACCTGCTGTAGGACCATCCGGAAAGTGCCAATGAGCCTATGGGACAAAAAACAGCAAAGTCAGGCAAGCTGCGGTGAGCACCAACCAGAATCTGATGAGGAAAGGCTTTGCTGGCCAAGTTGCCCAAGCATCTGTGGCAGATTTTGCTTTGCATTTTCCTTAAGAGGATGTAGACATGAGATGCAGGATCAGAACATGAACAAGGACTCCAGCAGCTGCAGCCAGTGACCCCAGCTCAGTGGAGCAAAGGAGAAGCCAGAAGATCAGCCATTTATCTGTTGGGATAAGAATGGAAAGAGATTTGGGGAACTATCAGTCTTGTACTGCTGGGATGCAGCTAAGGGCACACAAAAGTAAGGGCATCCTGCAGTCTGCAGTTTGGTCTGCATCAGTAAACTAACCAAGGCATGAACCAGGACACTGTCCCTCACCCATCTCCACCAGGACATTGTCAGCACAGGCCAAGGCATAGGCAGGTCACAGGTCAACCTGCTCAGCTAACCCAACCTGCTGCCCTAGAACAGCTTATCCCGGGACAGAACATCCCTGGAGTGGCTTGGATGTGCCTGGTTGAATCAGGGATGAGTGGAAGCAGGGTTGGAGAACAGGGCTCGTGCTGGTTAGTTTGTATGGACAGGCACAGCCCAAAGGTGTTGAATGTGAATCTGAAAGCTGCTCAGAGAAGAATGGAAGACTGGCTATTTTTGACAAGGAAGGTCTCCTCATAACTGACGCCTAAAGGCTCATGTCCTTGTCCCAGCCCACTCCCAGCCTGCTAGATGTGTTCAAACAACACAGCAGAGATCCAGGAAAGTTTAACTGTCTACATCCTGGAGGCTTTCATAGAATCATAGAACCATTAAGGTTGGAAAGGACCATTAAGGTCATTGAGTTTGTTAAATTCAAGACCCAGTGGGAAAAAGATGACAGCCACCTGCCATGAGGTCAAGCTGACCCAGCTTTGAGCATGAGCATGGATTAGAGAGCTCCTCAAATGCCTTCCGTTCCGAATTATCCTGTGATCCTTTGATGTGATCCTATGCTTATTGCTGGGGTCTGCCTCGTGTGGGGCAGGCTGCATGCCCAAAGTTCAGCCCCTGTGTGTCTGTCACCCCTCATGGAGTTGGTGACCCGATCCAGGAGCATATGCCCCAGATCTTCTCAAGGCTCATCAATACCTAAAGGTCAAGAATATGGGGCTAGACTCATTTCAGTGATGCCCAGGGACAAGACAAGAAGCAGTGGGCACAAACTGGAACCCAGGAAGTTCCATCTGAATCTGAGAAACTTCTTTCCTGTGAAGGTGCTGGGGCACTTGACCTGGCTGCCCAGAGAGGTTGTGGAGTCTCCTTCTTTGGAGAGATTGCAAACCTTCCTGGATGTGCTGTGGGGGACCATGCTTTAGCAGAGGGGTTGGAGTAGATGATGTCCAGAGATTCCTCTCATGCTGTGATTCTGTAATTCTGTGACCTAATTGCTCTTAGTAGCTCTTGCCCAGGCTTTCTGCAGCCTGCTGTTCTCACAGCAGCACAGGCACTCAAAGCAGCCATGTTTGTTAAATTACAGGTCCAAACAGCTACCACAGAGAGTGCTGAGGCTCAGCACTCTCTAATAGAAGTCATTACTTATTTGCCAGCTCATGGTTTGTCAAGAAGTTTTATGTTCTTCATGTTCTGCTGTCGCACCTGAGGGACTTTCCCACCCAGAGCAAAGCCAGCTGTGAATCAACAAGTGGTGACTCTGGACATGGCCAAAGCTCTGAAACAGCAAATGTGGAGCTGTTTTACCTCATCTGCCTCATCTATCATCTCCAGCACTGAGATCCCTGATGACAGTCAAGATATTACACAGCACATCAGGAGTATGCCTGCTGAGCTCTGCTGGCTGAAGCCAGTGAGAAAGCTGCTGCTGATTAAACGACTTCCTCACGAGCCTTCAGGCATCGCTCGCTGTGAGGCTGATTTATCCAGATGAGATTTCAGAGAGGGAGGCAAGAACCTCCCTGTGCTGCTTGGTGCAACACTGAGCACTCCTCTCCTGTCCCTGTGTGATCCAAGCACCCAATGCTGCACCTGCATGGGCAACCTGGAGACCCAGGGTAAAGGCAGGGAGAGCAGATCTGCCCTTAGTCAGCCTGTGACACAGCTGAGGAGGAGATTTGTCCTTACAAGCTCTCAAGCCATTCCCTCATGCTTTGAAGCACCCTCTGAAGAGCAGCACAAATCTGGTTGGAAGAGCAGGGTTTGCTCTGATCTGTTCAGTAGTGTGGGATTTTCACTGCCTTTGAGGTTTGATGTGATTCCTGCCTTGGCCAGTGCTCTTCCTGGAGGAAATTTAGGGCTACAAAGATGCTGAGGGAACTGGAGCATCTGTCTGATGAGGAGAGACTGAGAGACCTGAGGCTCTTCAGGCTGGATAAGAGAAGCCTGAGAGGGGATCTTTTCAATGCTTATCAATATCTAAAGGGCAGGGGCAACAAGATGGGGCCAGACTATTTTGTATGGTTCTCAGCAACAGGACAAGGGGCAACAGGCAAAAATTGGAACCTGGGAGGTTTCACCTGAAGAAGAGGAGAAAATTCTTTCCTACTGGGGTCCTGAACTAGGCTGCCCAGAGAGGTTGTGGAGCCTCCTTAACTGCAGAGCTTCCAAATGTTCTTGGACACAATTCTGGGCAACCTGTTGTAGGTGATCCTGCTTTATCAGAGCAGCTGCACTGGATGATTTCCAGAGGTCCCTTCCAACCTTTATCATGCTGGGATTCAGGGATTCCATGAAATTAATAAACCACCTGAGAAAAATAACCTTACTGTTGCTCATAGCTCTGGTCTAGCTTGCAGCAGCAACAGGGATGTCCTGCAGACCATCAAACCTCTGAGGGGTCCTACTGTAGCTTGCATGTGGTGCTTGATGCTGCAGGAGCAAGGGGCAGCCGTGGCAGGTCTGCCTCAGCATGCTGTGCAGGATGAGGTCCTGTCCTGCAGGACTTCCATCTCCTCTCCTCAGCTCCCACATGCTGCACACAGGTGGATCCCAGCAAGGAGCTCCTTTATCTCCATCTCCAAGGGGCCATGTAAGGCAGTGTGCACGAACACCTTCCCTTTGTGTGCTTTGTATTGCTTCAGACTCGGCAAATAATGCACTCTCACCTCCCGTGGAGACCTGCTCCTTCTCAGCCTGGGCTTCAGGCTCTGTGAAATGCTACTTGCTGTTTCCACAAGCAGCAGCTCTCTGGTGTTGGGAGAGGCTTCGCTGGGAGAAGCCTGTGCTTTATTTCTCAGGATTTGAGCACAGACTGTGTTACAGGGCTCTGGAAGGATGTCCTCTGCTCATGGCTGGGCTTGATGTCAGCAGGTCAGTTTGGAGACTTGAACTCTAAAATCAAGCTATTTTAGTGCTGTTGTTTATAAATTGCTTTTACCTGTGAAAGATGCTGGGTATATATTGTTTAACCTAAGGTTAAATAAGGTGTGGTGGCTTCTCTTCTCCTCATATATCAAGGTGGATGCAGATACCTTTGGCTCACAGAGGGATGGATGTTTCACTAGACAGAAAAGTGCCTGGATGGCTGAGCCCAAAGAGTGGTGGTGAATTGAGTTAAATCCAGTTAGTGGCTGGTCACAAGTGGTGTTTCACAGGACTCAGTACTGTGGCCACTTCTCTATGATATCTTCATCAATGATCTGGACAAGGGGATTGAATGATTCAACAAGGGGATTCAATCCCCTTGCCCAGATCATTGAGTGATTACAGCAGAGTCCTGAGAAGGGCCACAAAGATGATCACAGAACCATGGAATTGTTTTGGTTGGAAAAGACTTTTAAGATCATTAAATCCAATCATTACCTAACTCTACCAAGTCTGGTGCTAAACCATGTCCCTTAGGACTACATCTCTGTGTCTTTTAAATGCCTCCAGGGATGAGGATTCAATCACCTCCCTGGGGAACCTGTTTTAGTGCTTGATAAACCTTTCAGTGAAGAAGCTTCTTCTAATACCAGATTAGAAGAACTATGTCTAAACCTCCACTAGTGCAACCTGAGGCTGTTTCCTCTTGTCCTATTGCTTCTTCCTTGGAAGAGGAGGCCAACCCTCACTCCACACTGGCTTCAAGGAGTTGTAGAGCGTGAGAAGTGTCTTTTCTTCAGTATAAACAGCCCTAGGTCCCTCAGCTGCTCCTCACAAGGCTCCACTTGTAGGTCCCAGGCCAGCTCACCTCCAAGTGTGTGAACTGTTGGGAAGATGCATCATCTTTAGGCTTGGGACATGATGTTCCTTCCTCACCCTCTCCCAAGCCACCTCCCCTGGCAGGCAAGAGCCAAGTAAGAGGGAATGAAATATTCAGCACTTGTCTACACAGCCTTTCATTTCAAACTTTTTCATAATTCATCAAGCACCCTCCTCCCTTCCCTGGTGTTCCTGCTGATGGAAAGAGAGTGAGTTTTTCTGGGTCACTAGTAATTGTATCAGACTGCAGGAACGTCTCTGGTTTCAAACCCAGTCTGGGCTGCTGCACACCCCTTGACATACTTTACTCTTTGCCCGTGTGGCACATGACCTCTTCCAGTGAAGCCATTTGTGTGCAGGGTGCCATGCAGGAGTGGCAGTGGCCAGGGGGACAATGAACCCCAGCAGGTTCTCAGAACTGAGGGGCCTGGTTCCTCTGTGCAAGGGCTCCGAGGCCAAGGTCAAGAATCACAGAACCATACAACAGTTTGGGTTGGAAGGGACCTTTGAAAGTCACCTGGTTCAGCCCCCCTGCAGTGAGCAGGGACAACTTCAACTAGATAGCTGCTGATGGCTTCAGGGTAGGCAGACCTGCTAAGGTTTTAACGACTTTGGCTGCTTCTCTCTAACCAATCCCACTTTCCCAACGTCTCTCTGAAGGTGTGGGCTCTGAAACTGGATACTTTGGGGTTGTTTTTTTTCGGACCACCTGGAAGCAGATGAAGATAAGCCAGCAGCGCGCACCCCGCCCCCCCGGTCTGTATCAGCAGTGCTTGCCCAGCACCACCAGGGCGGGGATTGGCTCCCCCTGCTGGGCACTGCTGGGGCCGCACCGCACTGAACACCCATCAGCTCTGGGTCTTTCGGTCCGACGGAGAAAACTGAGGTGCTGGAGCCTCTCCAAAGATGGGCAACGAAGCTGGTGGTCTAGATCGCAACCCTGAGGAACCAGGAGTTGCTTAGCCTGGAAAAAAGGAGGTTCAGAGGAGACCTTCTCACTCCCCCCAGCTCCCTGAAAAGAGATTGGAGCAAGGTGGGGGTTGGTCTCCTCTTACAAATAATAAACAATAGCGTAAGAGGAAATGACCTCAAGTTGTGCCAGAGGACGTTTAGGTTGGATATGAGGAACAATTTCTTTATGGAAAGGGTTGCCAAGGCCTGGAACAGGCTGCTCAGGGCAGTAGCGAAGTCCCCATCCCTGGAGAGATTTAAAAGCCATGTAGCTGCAATGCTGAGGGACATGGTTTAGTGATGACCTGGCAGTGCTGGGTTAAAAATTGTTGGACTTGATGATCTTAAAACCAAGCCAAACCATTCTATGATGCCATGATTCTACACAACACTCTTATTCCTGGGCAACCAAGTGATTGCAGCAGATCTCTCCCACATACCCCAGACACAGCTTCCCCAGGCTTGACACCCTCAGCTCTCCTGTGAGCCATCACTGCTCCCTGCACGTGCACAAGTGCAAACTACCTGTGCTGGTTTGAGGCTGATTGGAATATTTTAATGAGAAAAATTAGATTATAGGCTGTGAATAGAAAACAATGCTCATGTCTGCTTCACTCATAGGCTTGCTGAGATGTATCAAAGCAAGGACACAAACATGGGTAAGACAGAGTCTCTCTGTTGGAATTGGTGTCTTTGTTCTCTCCCTGAGCTTTCTGCCGTGTAACCCAACTAATCATTCTGCTTCTATGACAGGACAAGGGGCAATGGGTTTAAACTGGCAGAGGGGAGATTTAGACTGGATGTTCAGAAGAAGTTCTTTCCAGTGAGGGTGGTGAGACACTGGAACAGGTTGCTCAGGGAGGTTGTGGCTGCTCCCTCCCTGGAGGTGTTCAAGGCCAGGTTGGACGAGGCCTTGAGTGAGCTATGCTAGTGGGAGGTCTCCCTGCCTATGGCAGGGGGTTGGAACTAGATGACCCTTGAGGTCTCTTCCAAACTTCCCATTCTATGATTCTGTGATTCTGACCCCCCTTGACAATTCTTCAAACTCACCTTGCACGTAAGGCAGACCCTGGCGTAAGGTATAGGGGTGGAAAGAAGGTGGAAGGGTGGTTGGGAGGCCCTCCTGGGGACTCTGATCTCTGGGAGGGGTGTTGTGTTTCTGTATTACTTTTAACTTGTGTATTTCTGTATATAGCTGTAAATATTTGTAATATATTGTAAGTATCTGCTTGTATGTTGTGCTAAGCTGACAATATAAAGCTTCATTCCTTAAATTCCAGCCAGCTAAGTCTAATCTGGGTGATTTTCACAGAATGGGGGGGGTGGAGGGGTGAGTAACTCTCAAACCATCACATCACCACACAAAAAGTTCTGGTCCCTGTGGGGCTCTGCTGTCTTTCAGCAGCCTCAGTGACAAACCCCTGCCTGCTGTCACTGCTGAGCCCTGTTCATGTGTGTGACATCTCCAGCATTCTGAAGCTATGTCAAATTTCTGCAGAACTTCTCATTTCCACATCAAAATATTGTGTGACACCAAGTCAAGCACCGCGCAAAAGCCTAAGTGCACCCAAATTGCCACCTCAGCAACCAGATCTGTAACCTCAGCCCAAATTAGCTACCTGACAGGATATGTTTCAGTATGACAGGGCTGACTGGCACTCCTCCTGTTATTCCACTTGTCTTCCACAGGGTGAAAAGAAAATCCATTCATGTTTAATGCTGCAAGAGTTGGCTAAATCAGAGTCTCGGCATGGTTGGGGGTTGGAAGTGACCTCTGGTGATCACCTACTCCACATCCCCTAATAAAGAAAGTCATCCACTTAAGGTTACCAGGAGGGTTTGAAATCTCTCCAGAGAAGGAGAATCCACAATCTCTCTGAGCAGCCTGTTCCAGTGCTCTGGAACCCTCACAGGAGGCTTTTTCTCATGTTTGGATTGAACATTCTGGGTTCCAGTTTGTGCCCATTGTCCTTTGTCCTGTCGCTGGGCACCAATGAGAAGAGCCTGGGCCCATTCTCTTGACCTCTCCCTTTAGAAGCTGATGAACACTGAGAAGATCCCCTCTCAGGCTGCTCTTCTCCAGGTTAAAGAGTTCCAGGTCTCTCAGCCTCTCATCAGAGAAGTCCTCCCCTCAGCATTCTTGTAGCCTCTGCTGGACTCTCTCCAGTAGTTCCCTGTCTGGTTTGAACTTGAGATCCCAGAACTGGCCCCAGGAATTCAAATGTGGTCTCCCTAGGGCAGAGTAGAGGGGGAAGAGAACCTCTTTTGACCTGCTGACCACACTCTTCTTGATGGCCATTGGCCATCTTGGCCATGAGGGCAAGTTACTGGCTCACTGTCAGTTTGTCCACCAGCACTCTCAGCTCCCTTTCTCCAGAGCTGCTTTCCAGAAGGTCAACCCCAACCTGTCCTGGTCCAGGGTTTTGTTTTTTTTTCCTGCCCAGAGGCAGGACCCT
>WBNM01020593.1:3110-18824 GCA_013399055.1 Ramphastos sulfuratus
GCTGCTGGGGGTTGCTCTGGGGGAATGCCGTGGGGGTGCTGTGGGAGGCAGTGACTGCTCTGGAGGGGGTCACTGGTGGCTGCTTTGTGTTGTGGGGTGGTTGCCCTGGCAGGATGGGGGCTGCTGGGGACTGCTCTGGGGAATGTTGAGGGTTGCCCTGGGAGGCAGTGGCTGCTCTGGGGGCTGCTGGGGGCTTTCTGCCCTGGGCCTTGCCCAACCCCCCTGCCCCTCTCTCCCGCAGTCGCGGCCCTTCGGCGTGGCGCTGCTGTTCGGAGGAGTGGACGAGAAGGGACCTCAGCTGTGAGTCCTGCTCCTGGCCTCCAAGGGAGGCCACAGACCTCCTGCTGCCCTTCCCAGGGCGTTTTAAACGACTCCATTCTGGGATTTCATTTAAGCCAAAGCCTGGAGGGGGTGGGGGGGGCTTCATCTCATTATCTCCCTCTTAATGCCTTTAAACCTTTCCCCAGCGCAGTGCTGCTGGCTCTGACACCTCCTCCACCTCCTCCTCCTCCTCCTCCTCCTCGCCCAATCCTGGTTGCTTTTTTCTTTCCTTTCCTGGTTTCCTGGGCGGGAGGGGAGGGGTTTTAGCCTTCTTCATCCCCAGTTTATTCTTACCTTAACCTAAAGGAGGAGCAGAGCCCTCGGTAACCTAAGCCAAGGTGCCTGCTGTGACATTCCATGGGGAGGTGGTGGAGTGGCTGTAACCTGAGCTCCCTGCTCCAGACTCTGGCCCCTGCTGAGCCCTCCCGGGAAGGCCTCCTCTCTGCCCTCTCTCCCTCCCCTCCCCGGGCAGGGCCTCTCCGCCCTCTCTCTCTCCCTCCCTCCCCTCCCCGGGCAGGGCCTCTCCGCCCTCTCTCTCTCCCTCCCTCCCCTCCCCGGGCAGGGCCTCTCCGCCCTCTCTCTCTCCCTCCCTCCCCTCCCCGGGCAGGGCCTCTCCGCCCTCTCTCTCTCCCTCCCTCCCCTCCCCGGGCAGGGCCTCTCCGCCCTCTCTCTCTCCCTCCCTCCCCTCCCCGGGCAGGGCCTCTCCGCCCTCTCTCTCTCCCTCCCTCCCCTCCCCGGGCAGGGCCTCTCCGCCCTCTCTCTCTCCCTCCCTCCCCTCCCCGGGCAGGGCCTCTCCGCCCTCTCTCTCTCCCTCCCTCCCCTCCCCGGGCAGGGCCTCTCCGCCCTCTCTCTCTCCCTCCCTCCCCTCCCCGGGCAGGGCCTCTCCGCCCTCTCTCTCTCCCTCCCTCCCCTCCCCGGGCAGGGCCTCTCCGCCCTCTCTCTCTCCCTCCCTCCCCTCCCCGGGCAGGGCCTCTCCGCCCTCTCTCTCTCCCTCCCTCCCCTCCCCGGGCAGGGCCTCTCCGCCCTCTCTCTCTCCCTCCCTCCCCTCCCCGGGCAGGGCCTCTCCGCCCTCTCTCTCTCCCTCCCTCCCCTCCCCGGGCAGGGCCTCTCCGCCCTCTCTCTCTCCCTCCCTCCCCTCCCCGGGCAGGGCCTCTCCGCCCTCTCTCTCTCCCTCCCTCCCCTCCCCGGGCAGGGCCTCTCCGCCCTCTCTCTCTCCCTCCCTCCCCTCCCCGGGCAGGGCCTCTCCGCCCTCTCTCCCTCCCCTCCTGGGAACTTGCTGGGTTTATCTTTTGGGCCTTTAACTAAAGGGATAAAAAAAAAGAAGGAAAATTGTTTCTGCACCCAGTCTGGAGGGCAAAGTGAGGCTTTCCTTCCAGTGGGGCTCTCTGGGTGGTTCTGGTGCTCCCCCAAACCTTTGTCTCCTCCTCCTCCTCCTCATCCCAGCAGTGCCCCTGGAACCTGAATGCAGCCAGAGGCTGCCCAGGCTCTGCCCTATATCCGTGGGCAAGAGGAGCCTGTGTTGTGTCCCAGCTCTCAGCCATGCTCCAGGCAGTGCTGGGGGTCTGCTGGCAGAGTCCTTGGGGTGGGGTGGGCTGGGGCACAGCAGCTCTTTGCTCTCTCACCCTCGTTGCCCCCCTCCCCAGGTTTCACATGGACCCCTCAGGGACCTTTGTTCAGTGTGATGCCAGAGCCATTGGCTCTGCCTCGGAGGGGGCACAGAGCTCCCTGCAGGAGGTTTACCACAAGGTAAGGCTGAGGCTGGCACAGGACCAGGGAGTCCTTTGGGTTAGAAAAGAGCTTTCAGATCATGGAGTCCAACCCTCACCCCAGCAGTGCCAGGGCAGCACCAAGCCATGGCCCTCAGCACCACAGCTCCAGGGATGGGGACTCCACCATGCCCTGGGCAGCCTGGGCCAGGCCTGGGCAAGCCTCAAGGGGCAGAAATTGTTCCTTGTGGCCAACCTGAACCTGCCCTGGGGCAACCTGAGGCCATTTTCTGTTGTCCTTTCCCTTGGTCCTAGGGAGCAGAGCCCAACCCCCAGCTGGCTGCAGCCTCCCCTCAGAGAGCAATGAGGTCTCCTTTCAGCCTCCTCTTCCTCCAGGCTCAACCCCCTCAGCTGCTGCCCCCCAGCCCTGTTCTCCAGACCCTTCCCCAGCTTCATTGCCCTCTCTGACACACTGCAGCCCCTCAGTGTCCCTTTCCCCAGCCACAGGACACATTCTGCTTCCTGATGGATCATTCCCAAGGCTCCCCTCACACTTGAGGAGCCTGTCAGGGTGGGACTCAGCCCTTGGCAGTGGGTGCTGTGTGCTTGGGTATCAGCACTGAGCTGCAGCACAGCTTGACATGGAGAATCTCAGCAGCTGGCACATGAGCCTGGTGGGCAAGGCCTGGGCACTGCCTCTAGCAGCTGTGATCCAGACCATGTCAGGGAGTGCTCTATAAATAAAACAGCTCCACAGGGTGCTGCTGGGCAGTGGCAGGGCTCAGTGTGGTGGCAGCCTGGGTGCCAGGGGCTGAAGTGAATCAGAATGTTAGGGGTTGGAAGGGACCTCTGGAGATCAGCCAGTCCAACCCTGCCCAAGCAGGGCACCCACAGCAGCTTGCCCAGGGGCACAATGCCCAGGGAGGGTTGGAAGCTCTCCACACAAGGAGGCTCCACAGCCTCTCTGGGCAGCCTGCTCCAGGCTCCAGCACCCTCACACCAAACAACTTTCTCTTCCTGGGCTCCACTCTGTGCCCATTGCCCCTTGGCCTGTCCCTGGGCACCACTCAGCAGAGTCTGGCCCCAGCCTCTTGCCCCCCACAGCTCCTTTAGCTCTTGCTGGACACTGCTCAGCTCCCCTCTGGGGCTGCTCTTGTGCAGGCTCAGCCTCAGGGCTCTCAGCCTTTGCTCCTCACAGAGCTGCTCCTCAGCATCCTCATCCCCTCCACTGGGCTCTCTCTGCTATTTCCCTGTCCCTCTCAAACTGGGGAGCCCAGAACTGGACCCAACACTCCAGATGTGGCCTCCAGATGAGCAGGGAACTCGACAGAGCTGTGAGAAGAGAGAAACCTTTGAGGCAGGTGGAGGCTGGAGGATGTTTACAGCCCAGGGGAGGTTGGAAGCTCTCCAGAGAAGGAGACTCCACAACCTCTCTGGGCAGCCTGCTCCAGGCCTCCAGCAGCCTCACACCAAACAAGTTTCTCTTGCAGTGTCTCAGCTCATACCCATTGCTCCTTGTCCTATCACTGGGCACCACCAGACAGAGCCTGGCACCTTCATCTTGCCCCACACCCCTCAGATATGTGCAGACATTGATCAGGTTCCCTTTCAGCTTTCTCCTCCCCAGAGTGGTGTTCTCAGCCTCTCCTCACAGCAGAGATCTTCCAGCCCCCAGTGATCCTCACAGCCTCTGTTGGACTCTCTCCTGTCCCTCTTGAATTGGGGAGCCCAGAACTGGGCACAGCATTGCAGGAGTGGTCTCAGAGGGGCAGCTCCCTTGAGCTGCTGCCCACACTCTTCTTGCTGCACCCCAGGACCCTCTTGGCCTTGCCCACAGGGCCACATTGCTGGCTGGTGGCTGCTAACTGAATGGCTTTGCTGTGCCAGCTCAGTTTTCAGCAGTGCAGCCCAAGTGGTGCTCCTGCCCTGCAAGGCTGAGGGAGGTGCTCAGCACCCACAGGCAGCACCAACTGCTGGGGCATGCTCTGAGGATTTCCAGTCCAGGACTCAGTCACCCAAACAGAATCTTTCCACCTCTGCCCTCTGTGGCTCAGTGACCACCTCCCAAGTGTGCAGAGTTGCTGTCAGCACAGCTCTGAGTGTCCCACAGCCCTTCTGCAGTCCCCCTCCTGCAGGGCTTTAGGTGTTAAACCCTGAAGGGCTCTTGGCCAGGAGGGGCTGTGGGGGTTAGGAGCTAGGTCGTGGGTGAGGGGGTGGTGTGGAACTGTTTGCCAGGCAGTGGGTGGAACTGTTTGCCCCACCAGGGAGGTTCCTGTGGTCAGATTAACAGTTGCTAAGCTTCGAAAGAAGTTCCCCAGGAGCAGGAAGTCTTCATCCCTGTGATTGTCACTGTCCAGCCCCTGCAGCCTGCTCTGATCTCCTGTTGATGCTGGGCAGAACTTGCTAAGCTCCCAGCTGGGCTGCCAGGGACAGCTCTGGGAGCAGCAGGAGGGTGGCTGCAGCTGGGAGGTGAGGGGGGGGGCTGAGGTGGAAGCCTTCCCTTGAGCTGAGGAATGCTTTGTTTTGCAGTCCATGACGTTGAAAGAAGCCATCAAATCCTCCTTGGTCATCCTGAAGCAGGTGATGGAGGAGAAGCTCAATGCCACCAACATTGAGGTACCAGCTCAGGGGGCACAGAGCTCTGCTGCAGCCTGGCTCTGCTCAGGCCAGCTTCAGGGAAGGGCTTGGGAGAACCTTAAAGATCAACCATGGGCAGGGACACCTCCCACTAGACCAGGCCTGACCTGACCTGGCCTTCAACACCAGATCCTGATGCCTGTCTTGGGGCTTTGGAGCGGCTCAGGAAGTTCCCAGCCAGCAGCTGCCTGGCTGAGGATGTTCTTGAGCTGTGCAGAGAAGGCCTCTCCCTGCTCCTAGAGCATGGAACAAATCCTTGAGCAGCTCAGGATGTTCCCAGCCAACAGCTGCCTGGCTGAGGATGTTCTTGAGCTGTGCAGAGAAGGCCTCTCCCTGCTCCTAGAGCAAGGAACAAATCCTTGAGCAGCTCAGGATGTTCCCAGCCAACAGCTGCCTGGTTGGGGATGTTCTTGAGCTGTGCAGAGAAAGCTTCTCCCTGCTCCTAGAGCATGGAACAAATCCTTGGAGCAGCTCAGGATGTTCCCAGCCAGCAGCTGCCTGGCTGAGGATGTTCTTGAGCTGACAGAGAAGGCCTCTCCCTGCTCCTAGAGCATGGAACAAGCCCTTGGAGCAGCTGAGGGTGTCCCCAGCTGGTGGCTGCCTGCCTGGGGATGTTGTCCTGCTGTCAGCAGCTGCCTGTGGCCTGTCCCCTGTGGCACACTGGGAAGCTTGGAGCTTTCCCTGGGCCTGCCCAGCTGCCCCAGCAGTGACTCCCATGGGGCTGCAGCTCTGCTGACTTTGATGAAATGAGTTGGAAGGAACCTTGGAGATCATCCAGTTCCAACCCCCTTTTGCCCTGGGCAGGGACCCCTCTCCCCCTCCACCTCCCCCAGGCCAAGCCAGCTGGTGAGAGCCTCTCCTGGCAGCCCCAGGGCTGCTCCTTCCCTGCCTGCAGCCATTCCTGTTGGGTTTTTTTTTTTCCCTGCTCCTGGTAATATTAGAAGGGATGAAAATTCTGCAGCTCCTGGCCTTGCTATATTCAGTCTTGGGGTGGTGCCAACAATCTCCTGGGCAGCAGAACCAGGGTAGTGAAGCCTGCAGGAATGAAAGTGCTGCTCTAACCTGCAGCCTGAGCCCAGGAGATCCCCAGCAGCACTCTGCTGCCTGTGCCCTCACACCCAGCCTGGGCTGGAAGTGCTCCTTTTTGGGCAGCAGGAGGTGGAAACCCTCCCAGTGTGGTGGTGCTGGTGGAGAGAGGATGATGAGCAGAGCTGGGGGCTAGAGTTTGCTTCTGTTTCTGGTGGGTTATGAGACACTAGGACCTTGCCAAAGCATCTCCTTCCAGCTCCTGCCTCCTGCCTCCCCCCTCTCCCTCCCTGCCTCCCTCTCTCTTGCCTCCCCCCTCTCCCTCCCTGCCTCCCTCTCTCTTGCCTTCCCCCCTCTCCCTCCCTGCCTCCCTCTCTCTTGCCTCCTCCCCTCTCCCTCCCTGCCTCCCTCTCTCTTGCCTCCTCCCCTCTCCCTCCCTGCCTCCTTCTCTTCCCCCAAACAGCCTAAAAACCTGCAGACAATTTGATGCTAAATTCTTCTGCTTGGGGAACTCTGGGGGGGATGGTGGTGGTGGTGAAAAAGGGGGCAGAGAACAGCCCCAGACTTGGACACCCTGTCCCAAAGCACTGCCAACCAGCTGGAGTCTGCTTCCCCAAGCCTCAGTGACCACTTCTGTCCACCAGCTCCAGGTTTTCTCTGGCTGCTCCACAGTACAGTGTGAAGGAGGAGGCAGAGGAGCAGTGTACAGTACCCTGATGTCATGTCCCCATTTAACCAGGGGCTTAACTGTGCTTGGCAAAGCTCTGAAGGGGCTGAGGAATCCTCTCAGGGTTAAGTATGAGAAGAATGTGCTGAGGATTAAAAGGTTTCTCTCCACTCCAGTCACCCTCTCAGGCTCAAAAGCTTCTACCTGAAGTAGCTGCTTTGCTCTTGAGCTGTCTAGAAGGACCTGAAGCTTCAGGTTGTTTACTCTGCTTCCTCTCTTGGGGGATTTTCCATCCAGGAGGGTTGAAGTGTGGTGCTGGAAGGGTTAAATCTGCCTGCAGCCAAGGCTGGGAGCTTTCAGTGAATTGCTTCCAGTGAGGGAAAGGTGGAGGGGGAAGGGTTGGTCTGTGGTGAGGGAGAGGAGGTGCAGGGAGGAGCAGACCTGCAGGAGGTGCCTCTGGAGCTTTGCTGTCTTGGGCTGTGCCATCCTCAGGCCTGCACAGGAGGCCTGAGGGGCCTGGAGTGGCTTCTGCAAGTGTCTGGCTTGGCTGAGGGTGGCAGCTGGCACTGAGCTGCCAGGGGCTCTGAGGTGTTGCCCCTGAGAAAAGGCTTCTGGCTCCCCTCCATCACTGCACCACCCCCCCACCCCCAGCAGCTCCCAGCACCTCCTGCTCTCCATGGCTGCCCTCACAGTGCAGAAGCCAAGGAGGAGCTCTGGGCTTTGCCAGGACCCTCAGCAGCCTTCCTTGGGGCTTGCTGCAGCTGAATGCTTTGATCCCTGAGGAGTTAAAGATCTGTGCCTGGGAGCAAGGTCTGGAGCATCCCAGCTTGGTCCTGCCTGCCCCTGGCAGCTGCCTGTGTGCCCAGAGCTGGCATTCCTCTGCTGTCTTCTCTTTCCTCCAGTGTCTGCTGCTGTGGGAGGTCTCAGCTGCCTGCTGCCTCCTGCAGCTCCTGGGGCAGGGCAGAGGGAGGTGTCCTCAGCTCCATCCCTTGGGCTTTGCCTTGAGGAGAGGCAGAGAATCAGGGAGACTTTGAGCTTGGAAAAGAGCTTTCAGATGACTGAGTCCAAGCCTCACCCCAGCAGTGCCAGGGCAGCACCAAGCCATGGCCCTCAGCACCACAGCTTCAGGGCTCTGAAAGCTCCTCCAGGGATGGGGACTCCATCACTGCCCTGAGCAGCCTGGGCCAGGCCTGGGCAAGCCTCAAGGGGCAGAATTGTTCTTCATGGGCAACCTGAACCTGCCCTGGGGCAACCTGAGGCCATTTCCTTTGTCCTGTCACTTCTTCCTTGGGAGCAGAGCCCAACCCCAGCTGGCTGCAGCCTCCTCTCAGGGAGCTGCAGAGAGCAATGAGGTCTCCTCTCAGCCTCCTCTTCTCCAGGCTGAACCCCCCCCAGCTCCCTCTGCCCTGTTCTCAGACCCTTCCCCACCTTTGCTGCTCTTCTCTGGACCTGCTCCAGCCTCTCAATGTCCTTCTTGGACTGAAGGGCTCAAACCTGAGCCCAGGATTCCAGCTGTGGCCTCCCCAGTGCTGAGCCCAGGGGCACAGTTCCTGCTGGGGCTGCCCCAGGCTGTGCTGTGCCCTGCAGGCTGCACTGCTGCCTGTGCCAGGGATCAGGGATCCAAATCAGCATCACAGAATGGGTTGGAAGGGACCTTAAAGCTCATCCAGTGCCAACCCAGTGATATCTCCTCTCAGCCTCCTCTTTCCCAGGCTCAAGCCCCCCAGCTCCCTCAGCTGCTCCTCCCCACCTCTGCTCTCCAGACCCTTCCCCACCTTTGCTGCCCTTCTCTGGACCTGTTCCAGCCTCTCAGTGTCCTTCTCTAAGAGTGAGGAGCCCAAAACTGACCTCAGGATTCCAGCTGTGGCCTCGCCAGTGCTGAGCCCAGGGGCACAGCTCCTGCTGGGGCTGCCCCAGGCTGTGCTGTGCCCTGCAGGCTGCACTGCTGCCTGTGCCAGGGATCCAAATCAGCATCACAGAATGGGTTGGGTTGGAAGAGACCTCAAAACTCATCCAGTTCCAACCCTGTGCCAAGGGCAGGGACTGCTCAGGGCCTCATCCAGCCTGGCCTTGAACATCTCCTGTGCAGCTCTGTCCCTGCCTCAGTTTCCCAGAGCTCTCAGTCCCCTTTTGGGTGTTTGTTGTTTTTTTTGGGGGGGGGGCTCTCCCAAGGGCAGAGTTTGTTTTTTGGAGGAGGGGAGACACTTGTGGCAGGACCCTTCCCTGCTCCAAGCTGTGTGGGCTGAAGGACTCAGTTCCTAACAGGGACTTCTAGGACTGAGTTCCCAGCAGGGACTTCTCCCCACTGACCACAGCAGAACCTTCCTGCTCCCTCCAGCCTCTGCTGCCAGGAGCAGACTGAGTCAGTCTGAGGCTATTTCTGTGGCCAGCAGCTATTTTAGGGATTGGAGGAGCAGGGATCCTGGCTGAAATGATCCTGCTGGGCTGGCAGATCAGGCAGCAGAGGGAACAGCTGCTCTGGCTGCTGCTGCAACTCCTCTTGCCCCCCCTCCCTGCCCCTTTCCTTAACCCCTTACTCCTTCTCTTGCAGCTTGCCACCGTGGAGCCTGGCATGAAGTTCCACATGTACACGAAAGAGGAGCTGGAAGAGGTCATCAAGGATATTTGAGAAGGGGGAAGAGACTCCCTCCCCCAGCCCCCCCCAGAGGCTTGTCCCATCCTGATCAAAGTGAACTGGGTCCAGTTCCTCCCAGTACCTGTGAACTCCCTCTGCCAGCAGCTCTGATTGCTCCTCTCAAAGGTCCTGGAGGTGTTTTTTACAGTTTCTGTACATAACTGAGCTCGCCAAGGAGAGAAGATGACAATAAATCATTTTGTTACTCTAGCCTGGCTGTGGGCAGCGGGGGGGGGGGAGGAGGAGGAGGAGCAAGAGGAGGAGGGGCAGGAGGAGGAGTGGAGCCCATTTGGGGTTAAACGCAGGGGCAGGGGTGGGCAAGAGCTGCACCCCGGGCACAGGGTGGGGTGCAGCGGCAGCGCCCGAGGTGCAGCGGCAGCGCCCGGGGTGCAGCGGCAGCGCCCGGGGTGCAGGGGCAGCGTGNCGGGGTGAAGAGGCAGTGCCCGGGGTGCAGCGGCAGTGCCCGGGGTGAAGAGGCAGTGCCCGGGGTGCAGCGGCAGTGCCCGGGGTGAAGAGGCAGTGCCCGGGGTGCAGCGGCAGTGCCCGGGGTGAAGAGGCAGTGCCCGGGGTGCAGCGGCAGTGCCCGGGGTGAAGAGGCAGTGCCCGGGGTGCAGCGGCAGTGCCCGGGGTGAAGAGGCAGTGCCCGGGGTGCAGCGGCAGTGCGCGGGGTGCAGCAGCAGTGCTCGAGGTGCAGCGGCAGTGTCCGGGGTGCAGCGGCAGTCCCCTGCCTCCCTCTTGTGGAGACCTTTGTGATCCCACCGAGGAGCTCCTGGAGACGCCGGAGCTGCTCCTCCCTCTTGGCTGCAGCTTCCCAGTCCTCTTCCCAATGGTTTGTCCTCTTGTCCCACCCAGCTTGGAGCTCCTTTCCAGAGGAGCAATCCCTGGGCAGGCTCGGGAGAGGTTTGGAAATAGAATTATGGAATTGTTTCAGTTGGAAAAAGAGCTTCGAGGTGATCCAGGCCAGCTCCAACCCAGCACCTCCATGGCCACCAAACCCTGCCCCCAGGTGCCATGGCCACACCTTTCTGGGAGCTGCTCCAGGCATGGGCACTCCACCACCTCCCTGTGCAGCCTGTGCCAGTCCCTGACCACTCTTGCAGCAAAGAAATTTTTCCTCATCTCCAACCTAATCCTCCCCTGGCAGAATTCCAGGCAATTCCCTCTCCTTCTAGCACCTGAGACAGGAGAGGAGCCCAACCCCTGCCTGGCTGCAGCCTCCTCTCAGGGAGCTGCAGAGAGCAATGAGGTCTCCTCTCAGCCTCCTCCATCCTGCACCCCCTTCCGAGGTCCCTCAGCTGCTCCTCCCCAGCCCTCTTCTCCAGACCCTTCCCCACCTTTGCTGCCCCTCTCTGGACCTGCTCAGCCTCTCAATGTCCTTCTGGGAGTGAGGGCCCCAAAACTGACCCCAGGATTCCAGCTGTGGCCTCGCCAGTGCCCAGTCCAGGGGCACAATCCCTGCCCTACACCAGTGCTGATCCAGGCCAGGCTGCTGGTGCCCTTCTTGGCTACCTGGGCACCCCCTGGCTCATCTCCAGCTGCTGTCACCCAGCACCTCCAGCTCCTTTCCCACTGGGCAGTTTCCATCCACTGCCCCCATCCTGAAGCCTTCATGGAGTTGCTGTGGCCCAAGTGCAGGCCTCAGCCCTTGGCCTCGTTGAGCCTCATCCCACAGATCCAGCCTGGGCAGAGCCCTCTGCAGAGCCTCCAACCCTCCAGCAGATCAACACTGGCACCCAGCCTGGTGTCCCCTGCAAACTGACTGAAGGTGCCCTCAGTGCCCTCACCCAGGTCATTGATAAAGGCTCTGAAGTGAACTGGTCCCAACACTGAGCCCTGGGCACACCACTGGTGAGCAGCCCCCAGCTGGAGCGAGCTCCAGGACTCCTCTTCCTCACGATTCAGTGCTGGGAATGCATCTGCAGGGCTCCAGCTTGGCAAAGTCACACCGAGCTGATCCTTCACCCCCACCCCCACCTTTCCCAGCAGGGAAATCCCAATCCTGTTAATGCTTTCCTCTCACTGCTGCCAGGCGGAGGCAGGAGGGAGCTGAGCTGCAGGCTCAATCCGTGGCTCACCTGTGCCCAGCTCCTTCCCTTCTGGAGTCCTGCTGGGACTTCCCTTGTGGCCTAATTAAACAAACTGGGTCATCAGGTGGTGCCCGAGGTCATGGTAGGGGCTGGGCACAGCTCTTTTATCTGCAAGAGGAAGAGCAAACACAAGAAATAATATCGATGGACTTTATCCTTCCGGGGGAGACCTTCCTGGGAGCCTGACTCTGGCTCCAGCCTCGGAGCCCTGTTCCTGCTCTTGGAGCCATTCCTCACTCCCAAGATAAATTCCAGGTGGTGCTGAGGTGGCTGTGGTGTAGGAGCTCACCTGACCTGAAGATCCAGAGGGCCAGGATGGATCTGGGGCACCGCCCCAAGTGTCACCCTCATAAAAACCACTCAGGCAGCGAAACTGGAGCTGTTATCAGCTGGGGTGGATGTGGAAGCTGTAAACATCCTCCAGCCTCCACCTGCCTCGAAGGTTTCTCTCTTCTTACAGCTCTGTCGAGTTCCCTGCTCATCTGAAGGCCACATCTGGAGTGTTGGGTCCAGTTCTGGGCTCCCCAGTTTGAGAGGGACAGGGAAATAGCAGAGAGAGCCCAGTGGAGGGGATGAGGATGCTGAGGAGCAGCTCTGTGAGGAGCAAAGGCTGAGAGCCCTGAGGCTGAGCCTGCACAAGAGCAGCCCCAGAGGGGAGCTGAGCAGTGTCCAGAAAGAGCTGAAGGAGCTGTNCGCTGGGATCCTGGGGTTCTCCTTTGGGAAAGGCAGCAGTGGGTGGCCCAGCTGCTGTCAAGCAGCCTGCCCTGCTCTGCAGAGCTCTTCTGAGGACACAAACAAACCCAAGAAACACAAAAAGCTGATTCTTCCCAGCGGGGCACTCAGGAGAAAAAGGTCCTTTATGCCCTGCCCTTGTCACATGGGGTTGGTGGTGGCAGCCTCACATGAGAGAGCAGCTCCTGTGCCTGAAAACCGAGGCTTTGTGCTCCTTATCTCATCTCTTGTGGGGAGGGCTGGAGCTCGAGTGGAAAACTGAAGCTTGAATGTTAAGCTGCAGCTCAGAGCTGGACCTCGAGTGGAAAACTGGAGCTGAGAGCCTGACATACTGAGGCTAAATGTGTGTGTGGATAATGGAGTCCTTGGTGCCCACCTCCCACCGGGGGGCTCTGATCTCTGCCCCCTTTTGCTTGCTTTTCAGGCTCGGCTGAGCGATGCCACCCGGGCAGAGCTGCGTTTCCTGGTGCCCTTCACGCACCAAACAGACGTTGGGCTTGGTCAGGCAGGGTGGGAAGGTGAAAATTCCCTTGAGTTGAGGGCTGGGAGGCTGAGTCCGAGCTCCCCACAGCTCTCAATGGGCCGGGTTCGGCCACCCGGTGTGGGGACAGATCCTCAAATTCCCTTACCTACCGCCCGCCTGGGGTGGGGGAAGTACATTCAGTGGCACTGAGGAGTGTTTACTGCCTCATGGGATGCACTGAGGCTCCCCGGGGGAACAGGGCCATGTTCCAGCCCTGCTTGTGCAGCGTGGCTGGTGTGTGGGGGCGTCACCGGCATCGGGCGCCACCTGTACCAGCCCCGGGGGGCACACGTTGCCGTCCCCTGCCACCTGTGCACCTCCCAAACCAGCCTCAGCCTCCCCAGGTCTCCCACTTTCCGCATTAGCTTCCTCTCACTCCCGTGCTGGGACCCGGGTCGGCTCCGGGGGTCCCGTACACGTGGGCGCTGCGGCGACGGAGGCGCGCCCCCCGCTACCTGTAGTTTTAGCCAATCACAAAAATCCCTGTGTCGTAGCGCAGCCAATCAGAGGGCAGTCGCTAGGCAGATTAGAGATGGGGGTAAAACGAGAGAGGGCGGGCTCGCACCCATGGTGCAAGCGCTTCTGACCAATCGCGACAGGAGGAGGGTGATGATTGACAAGAATACAGGCTAACCAGAAGGCGCGGGGCGGGGCGTGCCGCGGGGGAGGAGTGCTCCAAAGGAGAGCGACACCTCCTTTAGCCAATCACAATAGGGAGGCGCGCCGTGGGGGCGTGTCGCCGTGTGGCGGGAGCCAATGGGACGCGGGGGCGGGCCGGCGACAGCGGGCCCGGGAGCGGGGCGGCGGTGGCGGCCGGAGTCGCGNGTGGGGGAAGGGGGTGGAACGCGACATGGGACACTCAGCCCCGCCCCGATCGGCTCCGGGATAGGCGGAGGGACAGCCCTGACCTGCCCTGGCCCGGCCTGACTGGCGGCCTGTGGGCAGGACGGACGGACGGACGGACCGACAGACAGCTGTCCCGCCGGCCCTGCCACCGACAGACGGACACCCACATTCCCCGGGATGGACGGACCGACCGACAGACAGACGGACAGACAGACAGACAGACAGCACCCCATGCCTGCTGGCAGAGGCACCTGCTGCAGTGGGACAGACAGACTGGCACCCCCTGGGATGGACAGACAGACAGACAGAGAGACACCCCCTGGGATGGACGGACAGACAGACAGACTGGCACTGCCTGGCACCTGCTGGCAGAGGCACCTGCTGAGGTGGGGCAGACAGACAGACAGCCTGGCAGATGGCACAGCACCTGCTGAGCCCCCCAGGGACAGATGGATGCTGACCCTGGGGCTGGCACCAGATCCGTGCAGGGATGGGTGCTGGGATCTGCCAGGAGCTGTGCTGGGATCCCTTAGGATTGGTGCTGGGATCTGTTGGGATCAGTACTGGCACCTGTCAGGATTGATGCTGGGATCTGTCAGAATCAAAGCCAGGATTGGTGCTGGGATCTTTTGGGATCTGTGTCAGAATCGATTCCAGGATCAGTGCCCAGGATCTGTTGGCATCTGTTGGAACTGGTGCCAGGATCTGTTTGGTGCTAGGATCAGTGTTAGAATCTGTCAGGATTAGTGCTGGGATCTGTCAGGATCAGTGCCAGGATCAGTACTGGGATCTGTTTGGATCAGTGCTAGGATCGTTGCCAGGATCAATGCCAGGATCAGTTCTGGAATCTGTCTGGACCAGTGCCAGGATCAGTACTGGGATCTGTTGAGGTCGTTGCCAGGATTAGTGCCAGGATCAGTGCTGAGATCTGTCTGGATCAGTGCCAGGATCTGCTGGCCCTTGGCTGCCAGCTGTGCCCGGCCTGCTGGCCCTGCCAGTTGCCACCGGGTGGCAGTGCCAGCCCAGCCTGCCCAATCCTCACGCTGGTCCTGTGCCAGTTTGCTTCTTTCTGCTCTCCCCTCCGTGAGGCAGTGCCACCCGCGGGGCAGGGCACAGGGACACGGTGGCACCCTGTTGTGCCCCTCCCTGCCACCCAGCCCTGGCATAGCCCTGCACAGGGGCTGGGGGCTCTGGGGGTCATTTCCAGGGGCTGAGTGGGGCTGGGGAGGTCCCAGCACTGGGTCGGGGGTGGGGCCTGAGGGGACCCTCCTGTACCCATGGGGACGATGCCTCCCCTGGGTGGGTGACAGGAGCCACCAGGACCGTGGTGTCCCCAGGGAAGGGGGGCAAATTTGGGGCACTGCCAGTGCTGGTGCCCCCATCTAAGTGTGCTGCTGTCACCTCTCCCTGCAGTGTGTCTTCGATGACCTCAGCGGCTCTGTGTCACTGTCCTGGGTTGGGGACAGCACTGGGGTAAGCCTCTGGGGGGCTGCTGAGCCCTGCCCCCCCCCCCCCCCCGGGGTTTTCTGGATGACCCCGCGGGCCCCGGTGCCTTTTCCTGGGTGGGGGAAGGCCTGGGGGGAGACCCCGGGGGGGGGCCGGGGCCCCCCCCCCCCCCCCCCCCCCCCAAACATCTCCAGTCCCCTCAGGGGGTGGGCACCAATGCCCTCATCCTGTCCTCGAGGGGCTGGTGGCACCTGGGCTGGTGGGATGAGGGTGCTTGGGGTGGGGACAGCTCTTCTCTGTGGGGCTGGGGACACACAGCTGTGGCAGGGGTAGGGGAGGGGATGGGACAACGACACACAGCTGAGCACTGTGGGTGTGGCCTGACCTCTGTGCCCCCCTCCCTGCCCAGGTCATCCTGGTGCTGACCACCTTCCAGGTGCCACTGGTGATCATGAGCTTCGGGCAGTCCAAGCTCTACCGCAGGTGAGACCTCCCTCTCCCCAACCCCCCCTGGGGACTGGCACCTGAGGGGGGGTGGGCAGGCAGGGGACCACCCCCTCCCCTACCCCTGGCACGGGCTGGTGGCACTGCTGACCCCTGCCCTCGCAGCGAGGACTATGGGAAGACCTTCAAGGACATCACTGAGCTGATCAACAACACCTTCATCCGCACCGAGTTCGGCATGGCCATCGGCCCCGGCAGCTCGGGCAAGGTGGGAAGGGGCCTGGGGCCTCTGCACCCCCACCCCGCCCCTGGCTGAGTCCTGCCACCCTGCTGGCATTGCCCTGAACCTCCTCCCTCCCCTGTGCCCAGGTCATCCTGACAGGGGACGTCTCAGGGGGCAGCCGGGGGGGTCGCATCTTCCGCTCCTCTGACTTCGCCAGGACCTTCGTCCAGACCGAGCTGCCCTTCCACCCCCTGCTGCAGGTCTCCTACCACCCCCACAATGCCAACTACCTGCTGGCACTCAGCACCGAGGTGAGGAGGCAGGGTGGGACCTTGCCCAGGGGACAGTGATGACTCCTGTGGGGCTGCCCCAGGATAGGTCCTGGCTGCGTCTCCTGAGCTCCATCTGCCAAGCCAGGTCC
>WBNM01020594.1:6317-26450 GCA_013399055.1 Ramphastos sulfuratus
CAATCACCTCTGCTTTGTTTTCCATTTGCCTTAGCAGAGCTTTCAGCAGGATCTGCTCCATGATCTTGCCAGGCACAGAGGTGAGACTGACTGCTCTGTAGTTCTCAGGGTCGACCTTTTTTCCCTTCTTGAGGTGGGTTTTATGTTTGGCCTTCTCCAGTCAGCAGGAACTTCACCAGTCTGCCATCACCTTTCAAATATGATGCAGAGTGGTTTAGCAACTTCATCTGCCAGTCCCCTCAGGACCCGTGGGTGGATCTCATCAGGCCCCATGGACTTGTGCACGTTCAGATTCCTTAGGAGCTCTCAAACGTGATCTTCTACTATAGCAATAGCAAGTCCCAAATTTCTCCCCACTCTATTCTTGATCCAACAGGAAAGCCTTGTAATAAACCTGAAGCCAACAAAATCACTTCAGATATTTCCTAATTCAGCCTAATCTGCTTCCACTAGCAGTGCTCATCATATTATTTATAGCAAATAAACAATATTTAAGATGTTCAGAAAATGTCTGTCATTCCATGCTTTTGTGCTAAATGGCTTTAAAGAAGAAACAAAGTCTTATATTTCTGGTCCCTTGCAATCTAATTATCTATCTATGGGTTTTTAAGTTACTGCTTTATGGATTGAATTATGATTTCAAAAAAAGAGGGAGAAAAAAGTGAGACTTCAGAGGCAGAGATGTCTTTTAATTTTCTGGCAGTTCTGCCTCATGGTCTCCAAACCAGCTCCCAGCCTGCTGACCTTATGTCAGGAATGTACCATGAACTGACAAAACAGCAAAATCCCAGCAGTTTTTATGTTGATATCAGACTCATAGTCATGCCACAGCTGTCTTAGTTCCCTAGTCAGCCTGAGACTTTTATATCAGCTGCTCACCTGAGTGAACAACATTTTACCAGGATACAAACATGTCAACTGGGTTTGTGGGTTTGGGTTTTTTTGGGTTTTTTTTTAATGCTTTAATTGAAAATGTGTAAAGTTAATATTCGTTACAGCACCTAAGATTAAACTCTGCATGTGTTTTAAAGAGTAAAGGAGATTTTATATACTGTATGAGTATCCTACAGGCAAACTTGGGGAGCTTTCTTGAGTCTTGTTTGTTTTTCATGGTTCATTATTTATCAGTCTTTGTACTTTGCTAATTACTGGAAGTTGCAGTCATGCACCAGAATAACCTGCACAAACAGGCAGTTCTAAGCAAAAAGAAGGCTCCTTCCTTTCAGAAATCAATCTAAACAGATGGAAGTTTACCAGGGAAGAGCTTCTTTTTCTTTTTCTTACCTATACAGGTGTGAACAATGGGACATAAGGAGAGAAGATTTATCCACTACCAGTTTCCACAGCAGTAGACATGTACAGGATGTGATCCAGGCTCACAGGAGTGTGGCCAGCAGGTCAAGAGAGGTGATTCTGTCCCTTTACTCTGCTCTTGTGAGACCTCACTTCAAATACTTCATCCATTTCTGGTGTTCCCATCATAAGAAGGACACGGCTGTTGGAGTGAGTCCAGAGGAGAGCCACAAAGATGATCCAAGGGCTGGAACACCTCTGCTATGAGGATAGGCTGGGGAAGCTGGGGTTATTCAGACTAGAGAAGAGAAGACTCTGCAGGGACCTTAAAGCTACCTTCCAGTACCTGAAGGAATCCTACAGGAAGGCTGGAGAGGGACTTTACATAAGGGTGTCTAGCAATAGGATGAGGGGGAATGGTTTGAAGCTGAGGGAGAGTAGGTTTAGAGTGGATCTTAGGAAGAAGTTCTTCAGTAGAAGGGTGGTGAGACTCTGGAATAGGTTGTCCAGGGAGCTTGTGGATGCCTCCTCCCTGGGGATGTTCAAGGCTAGGTTGGATGAGGCCTTGAGCAGACAAGTCTAGTTGAGACATCTCCCTGTCCTTTGCAGGGATGTTGGAGTAGATGATCTCTAAGGTCTCTCCCAACCTAAGCCATTCTATGATTCTGTGAGATCTGTAGTTATTTCTCTACATGTATATTCACATAACTGTATATATTTATTTGCACAATTAGACACGTAGGCAGAATTAGATAAACATACTTCAATCAAGGGATATAAAAACCTACATGATAATTCTTGCTCCTACTAGAAGTCACAGTTCTTATTTCGATTGTTAACTTTTAGCAGCAGAAGAATGAAATGGCTCATGTGACTTCATATGGTAATCCATTACCCTGTTGGGTCCATAGAAAGGAAAAAAAAAANNCCTCTCCCTGCTGGCCACACTGCTCTCGATTCGATGCAAGACTTGGCTGGCTGTCTGGGCTGCATGCTCAGTTCCTAAATATGATATGATTCTTAAATTTATTTTATTTATAAATAATAATAACAACACTAATGCCAATCTAAACGACTGGTAGAATAGCTTCTGGCCTATCATGTACTAAAATGCCTGAGTAATCTTCTTCCTAACTTTTGGGTAACTTATCATTGCACTGGATAGGAACATTGTTTTGAAAGGTTTAAGCAAGCATAGCATATTATAGACAAAAGAATCTGCTAGACAAATAGACTAAATCAAGCCACTATGCACAAGCATTTTTGTGCTGTTGCAGACAATTGAGACTGTTTTCACAGCTCACTATCACTCCAGCTCAACCTGATAGCCAGTATTTCAATCCCCCAAATTAATCAGAGTTGCACAATTCAAAAGCAGAAGGAAATTATTAATTAGAATCACTTATTATCAAACATAAGGGACCTACTATGTGGAGGTGTGATGGTTTGGGAGTTCCCCCCCCCCCACACACTTTGTAAATTCACCCAGGCTCGGCTCAGCCAGCTGGAAGTTAAGGACTGAAGCTCTATTTACAGCTTAGCACAATGTACAAGCAGAGATATACACAATAGACAGGAATAGTTACAGAAATATACAAGTTAAAGGTAATACAGAAACAGAATCCCCCTCCCAGAACTCAGAGTCCCCAGGAGGGGCTCCCAACCACCCTTCTACCTTCTTCCCACCCCTCTACCTTACCCCAGAGTTTGCCTTATGCACAAGGTGAGTTTGGAGGATTGGCCAGGGGGGTTAGAAGCAGAATGGTTAGTTAGGTTAGCAGAGAGGAGAAGACACACTGGCTCCCAGAGAGTGTGGCTCTCTGTGTGTCTTATTTACCTTTGTGTCCTTGTTCTTATACATTTCTTCAAGCCTATGAGTGAAGTAGACATGACCAGCATTTTCACAGCCTATAATCTATTTATTTTTTTCATTAAAATAGTCCAGTTAGCCTCAAACCAGCACAGGAAGGGAAGGATAGGAAGATAATGGGAGGAAAAACAAATCCTGGTCACACAAACTAGGTTGGGAAATCTATCCCAATAGGAAATAAATACCAAGAGCAGTAGAACTGAGTAAGCTGTATGAGGCTGATTGCAAGCATTGGTTCAAGTTTTGTTTGTTGATTTGCAACCAGTGCAACAAACAAGAGGTCTAATAATCTGTGAAACCAGCCTAGAGCTCCACAGGACACTACAAAGACTGCTGTCTCCTAAAAAAAATCACCTCATACACCTTCATAATGATTCCCTTTTGGAACTTTTTCCTTTCTCTGAACTAAAGTGGGAATTAACCAAAAGATTCAAAAGATGTGAGTGTGGACAGACACAGAGGCAGGGCAACAGCCCTGTTGTTTTAGAAAACTCGACTTACCATGTATGCTGCAACTGTGCAAGACAAAGAACAGTGAAATATATGTGCTGCCTTTAAAGAATATCAAACATTTTAGATTTGACAACCCTTCTTTTGTTTATTAGTTAGCCCCTGTACAATTAGCTGTCCTAGCCCTGCCTGTGCTTCAGTTCTCCGCTCATTTTTTGGCTTCTCCAGAGTGCTTACCTCATTCCCCATTTATCCTCCACTCAAGGCAGTTAGTCCTACCTACCTGTTTTCCTCAGGAAAAAAACCAAACAAACAAAAAAACCCAAACCAAAACAAAACCCCACCAAACAACCACAAATCTCTGCAGTGCATGATCCTCCCTCTATCACCACCCTAATTTCCCTATTGTATTCAACTGGCAGAGACACAGGAGGAAAAAGAGGAGAGGAAAGAAAGCATCAGGACAGATTTTTACAGAAGCTTTTCCTATCCATTTACATAACATGTTCATCTCTGTTAAAGAGAACATCTACAGACACTCCTCCCCTCATTTTTACCACCCAACTTTGAAACCTACTATGCTGAGCAAAGGTCAACATTTTGCTTCTCTGGTAGACCAGAAAGGCAGCATGCTTGACTTTCATCTCAGATTGGTTTAAAACATTACCTTTTTCTGCCAAAGGAGCATGTTGCCCTTTGACATGTAACTCACTGCCAGTTGGCACCACCAATGCCTTGTCCAGCTGATCTGTAATGTTTTGTTTTGAACCTCATTTGTGTATCACACAAGACCTGCTGAAGTGAGATTTCAGAAAGAACAGAAAAAACATAAGCAGTGGAAAGACTGCTCTGAGATTCTGTGTTTCTCTGACTGTAGCTTATTAAACAGAATTGATCTGATTTTAAATTAAGAAATTCAGATTGTCACAGCAGAAGGATACAACTTATCTATATAAGATCTTATTCTGCTTTTTTACAACTGAACCTTGGTTCCTGACTGCTGAGTGGTTCTCAGCACAGCAGTTACACCTGTTCTGTTCAGAGTAGTTATGTATCATATTTGTGCTCTGTGAGTCATCTTTACAGTAGAATCATAGAATCATGTAACAGTAAGGTTGGAAGAAGACCTCAAGGATCATCTAGTTCCACCCCCCTGCCATAGGCAGGGACACCTCCCACTAGTACAGGGCACTCAAGGCCTCCTCCAACCTGGCCTTCAACACCTCCAGGGAGGGAGCAGCCACAACCTCCCTGGGCAACCTGTGCCAGTGTCTCACCACCCTCACTGCAAACAACTTCCTCCTAACATCCAGTCTAAATCTTCCCTCTGCCAGTTTAAACTCATTGCCCATTGTCCTGTCATTGCAAGATCTTATAAATAGTCCCTCCCCAGCCTTCCTCTAGGCCCCCTTCAGATATTGGAAGGCTACTAGTCTTTAGTAAAGGCACAAAAACATTAATTTGTAGGAAAATTATATATTTTATTAATATTAATTCATAATAATTAAATAAATAATTACTTTTTGTTGGGCTTTTTTATAAGCAAGTTCATATCTCTAAGGTTTTCTTTACCCTTCTTATAAAATCACAGTGTCTTAAAATCCAAGTCTTCAAAAAAACCTCAGACTTTCAGAAAATACCAAATGTGAGTCACAAGAATAAGTCACATGTATTGGAGACACAAGAAATATAACATTGTTGAGAATCCTTCCAAAATTCTAATATATGTAATGATACATTATTTATCTCATCATATTTTCTAAGTATTTGATAGACAGTAGGAATGTAGAATACAGTAAGAGCTAGTGTCACCAGCTTCTATGGTGATAAATGATATCTACCAGCTTCTATGGTGATAAATGGTAGCTACCAGCTTAATCATGCATGATTACCTGATATTAAAACTGATCCAGGATTTTTAATCATTCCTTAAAGCATGCCATCCAGATGGGACCTGGACAGGCTGCAGAGGTGTGCCCGGGCCAACCTCATGAAATTCAACAAGGCCAAGTGTAAGGTCCTGCACCTGGGTAGGCACAATGCCAAGCACAACTCCAGGCTGGGTGGGGAATGGCTGAGAGCAGCTCTGAGGAAAAGGACCTGGGGGTCTGGGCTGATGAAAAGCTCAAGATGAGGCTGCAGTGTGAGTGCAGCCCAGACAGCAACTGTGTGCTGGGCTGCAGCAAGAGCAGTGTGGGCAGCAGGGCAAGGGAGGGGATTCTGCCCCTTTGCTCTGCTCTCCTCAGACCCCACCTGGAGTCCTGTGTGCAGTTCTGGAGCCCCCAGCACAGGAAGGACATGGAACTGTTGGAGCGGGTCCAGAGGAGGCCACGAAGATGCTCAGAGGGCTGCAGCAGCTCTGCTATGAGGACAGGCTGAGAGAGTTGGGGCTCTGCAGCCTGGAGAAGAGAAGGCTTCCAGGAGACCTTAGAGTAGCCTTCCAGTATCTGAAGGGGGCTACAGGAAGGCTGGGGAGGGACTATTGACAAGGTCTTGCAATGACAGGACAAGGGGCAATGGGTTTGAACTGGCAGAGGGGAGATTGAGACTGGATGTTAGGAGGAAGTTGTTTGCAGTGAGGGTGGTGAGACACTGGCACAGGTTGCCCAGGGAGGTTGTGGCTGCTCCCTCCCTGGAGGTGTTCAAGGCCAGGTTGGAGGAGGCCTTGAGTGACCTGTACTAGTGGGAGGTGTCCCTGCCTATGTCAGGGAGTTGGAACTAGATGATCCTTGAGGTCTCCTTCCAACCTTACCATTCTATGATTCTATGATTCTATAAACTGCTAAAACCCTAATAACAGCTATTTAACCAGAATGTATGCCATCAGATGGCTCTTTTGCAAACATAAATTCTTTGAGTTTTAGTAGATTTAAATTTCGTATAATTTTTTTTTGCAACATTTTTGAGTAGCTGCAGTTTTCATGAATATATTAAAATCAGTAATAATGAGAATCTATGCTCTCAGCTAGTAGCAGCCATGGCTTTAAAGCTGAATTGTACTCTCTGAAAATGAAGTCAGGAATGATTTTTCAAGGAAAAGATCTACGCTTTAAAATTTCTAATTAGTCAACCAGTAGAATTAATATTTTTACCTATATTAGATATGTGGTAGAAATTTAAAATATGTGCATATTGGCAGGATAGCATCACTGTGAAAACAAATGTTAAATTACCTTTTTTTTCAAAACCAGAAAACAGCTCCTATAGAGCCTCAAGTTGCTGAGAAATAATTAAACATGCACAAGATCTTTTGTCTGGAACATCAGTCACTTACATGGTGCTAAAATCCTCCTTCAAAGGCTCAGCATAGCAATTGAGCCAGGTCCATTTCACAAACCAGCTTCTTTTATTCAAGAACACACCATGTTTCATTTGAGTTTTTGCATAAAGTCCTTTTTGAGATCAGTGAAATTTAAGCACCTCTTTAAAGTGAAGAACATGTTTTAAAAGATGACCTGAATAATAACTGATGTAAGTGGGTGTTTTTCTGGATAGGTTTCATGTTTGCATGCAACCTGAAGAGGAGCTATGCATAAATATTAGAGTAGGCTCTCAATGTTGATGTAATCCTTTCTGGTGCTGAGCAACTGAGACATATCTTCATGCATTTTGTGAGTGCATTGGTTTTGTTTGGCAAGGTTTTGGTAGCAGGTGGGGCTAAAGACCCCTTCTGTGAGAAGCTGCTAGAAGCTTCCCCTAACAGAACCAGTGTCAATCAGCTCCTAGACAGACCTGCCTCTGGCCAAGGTCAAGCCCATCAGTGATGGTTGTAATGCTTTTCTCATAGCATATCTAAGAAGGGGGAAAAAAAAGATCCCACCCTTTACAATAGTAGCTAGGTGAGAGGAGTGAGAATCTGTAAGAGAAACAACTCTGCAGGCACAGGTCAGTGAAGAAAGAGGGAAAGGAAGTGCTAAATGCACCAAGGAGATATTGCCCTGCAGTCTGTGCTGAAAACCATGATGAGGCAGGTTGTTACCCTGCAGCCCATGAAGGTTAACAGTGAGGCAGACAGCTACCTGCAACCCGTGGAGGACCTCATGCTGGAGCAAGTGGGTGTATGAAAGAGACTGTCACCCTGTGAGAAGGCTGTACTGAAGCAAGTGTCTGGCAGGACCTGTGGATCCCTGAAGAGAGAAGCCTACACTGGAACAGGTTTGTTGGCAGGACTCATGACCTCATGGGTATCCCATGCTGGAGTAGTCTGTTCCTGAAGGACTACACCCTGCCAAAGGTGAAGCAGCTTCTGAAGAACTGTAGCCTGTAAGGACTCCAGATGAAGAAGTTTGAGGAGGACTGCCTACCATGGGAGGGACACCATGCTGACACAGGTGAAGAGATGGATAGGTCCTCCTCCTGAAGAGGAAAGAGAGGCAGAAATAACATGTGAAAGAATGTCGTGGCCTGCAGTCTGCTGCAACAGAAATTGAAAACAAGCCAACCCACAAACCCATGACAAAACACAAACAAAACAAAATTTAAAAAAACAGCAAACAAACAAACTAAACCCAAACCCAAACCCAAACCCAAACACCAACATATTGGCAATGTCAATTGTAGCACACCAGGGTATTATTTTTTTCTACTGGGTTAAAAGCTGAAACAGTTGAGAGCTGCTGAAGGTTGCAGGAGTAATAGTATTATTATTAACTTTTCAATAATACTTGTAACATGCTGTCGTGGTAGGCCTAAACAGGCCAAATTAGGCTTGTGAATGTCCTGGCTTACTCAGGACATTTTTTTTCTGCTCTCCCTCCTTCCGTTTTGGGGAGAGCAACCACGGGAAAAGGGACAAAGGACCTGGCACCACTAAGTCTGGGGTCTGGGGTCAGCCCAGCAACTGCGGTAAACAGGGTGAACACGGTTGCCTTATGCAAGTCCCGTGATCTGCCCAAAAAAGGGTAAAGCAAGCCTATGGCTTCACCCAATATGGCCAAATCTTGGCTAACTGCCATTTGATTGGCTATCTCGTGTCCAAAGGCCCAATTGATCTTCAGGCTGTGTTAATAAAAGGAGCAGGGAACACGGGGTGNCACCCCTATACCTTACCCCAAGGTTTTGAGGATCGGCCAGAGGAGGAGTTAGAAGAAAAGTGATTAGTGAAATTAATTTGTCGGAGAGAAGAAGCCAGAAGTTGCAGGACAGCCCCAGACACTGTACCCCAGAGCCCGCGACAAGCCCGATTGTCTTATCTAATGTTTATGTTCTTAGTTTTATCTGTGTCAGCAAACCTATGAGTGAAGTAGACATCACCATGGTTTCCTTTTCACAGCCTATAATATAATTTTCTCTATTAAAATATTCCAATTAGCCTTAAACCAGCACACTGTTATAACCTGTATATAGTTTCCATGCCATTGCAAAGAGCCTGCTATTATTATTATTAAATGGTGGTCGGGGTGGTGCGAGTTCCGATTATTTAATATTAATAAACTATATATTAATATTTTTAAAATATTGTCTCGCAGTATCTAAATACCCCCTCCGCAACACATGCCAGGAGTTAATCACACACCAGAAACTCAATCTCTACAGTGTCAGAGTATGAATCCAGATGGAGAATTGCACTAGCATGGTTTTGCTTCTTTCCTATTTGGGGGGATACTTCCCTGATCATGTCTGCTATCCTCCTTCCATTGAAGATTTAATGTCAGAGAAGAAGTTTCAGTAGTAGAGACTAACAGTGTTAAGAGCCCAATGCTTTTTTCTGCCTCGGATAATTTTGGTGAACCAAGAAACTTTCCTTAATACATATCTACGGCTTCGTTGTTCGTGTAACAAGAGACACAGGGAAAATGGGAACAATAATATTGCTTCTCATAGGTCTGGCACAAAATAGAAGCTGTTAAGATGAGCTAGCAATAAGACCCTGATTGACTCACTCATGCATTACTCCAAGCCAGTATAACTCTGATGGGATAAAGCTTTATTCATATATTTGTATGAAAATTAAAATATATTCATATATTCAAAGATATTTATTCATATTACAGGAGCACCAAAAGATCTGTAATGAGCCTGGAGCTATTACAGCAGGGACTGTGATAAGGTATTGGAAAGATGATCCTTACTGCAAATAATTTACCATGGAAGTGCTGTGGATGAGGGAACCATATGTTTGACATTATAAAGACTGTGTTGAGACTGTAAAAGATGTAAAAGCTACCTAATTATCCTACCACTATAAGCAAGACTGTAAGTCATGTCTTCTGGCTGTATTACTCTGTGAGTCAAGGCAGAGCATTTCTGATCCTTTACCTGGCACTTTTTTTGGCATCGCCACCTCCAACCATTTTAGTGTTTCCGAATTACTCTCAAATATAAAGAGTTGAGTTTCTTTAGTTAACAACCACCTTCCAGAAGTTTGCTTTCATTGATTTTCTGTGACTAAAGCTTAACTTCAGAAGGAATGTCACAGTCACAGTGAAAGATGTGTGAGGTATTGGGAGGAGAAGATACTCGGGGGGTTTCAGATGCTGTCGGTGTGGTGCAGTGTGCTTCATAATCTCTGATTTTCAGACAAGTAGTCTGAATCTGAATGCAAATAGTCTAGAATCATAGAATCATAGAATGGTAAGGTTGGAAGGAGACCTCAAGGATCATCTAGTTCCAAGCCCCTGCCATAGGCAGGGACACCTCCCACTAGCACAGGTTACTCAAGGCCTCGTCCAACCTGGCCTTGAACACCTCCAAGGAGGGAGCAGCCACAACATGCTTACTGATGTAAGCTGGTTCAGTTTGAGAGAGTCCATTTTGTACCCAAACTTAGTTTGGGACTATGCCTGCTAAATTCAGCCCAGAAAGAATATGCATGGCACACAAGACTCAAGCTCAATGTAAAACAGTGTCTAACTCATGCATGAGGAGGAGCATAATGAAAATGCCAACACAGGGATAATGACAGAAGCTGTAGTAGTGAGTGAGTGTTACAACCTCTGAGCAGTACATTACACAGCAAGGTTACCTGCCTCAACACTATCATTTCTGCCAACAACAATGGATGGTTTTGTGAAGTGAAGGGCAGATTTCTGAGTGCTTTCACAAAGACACCTTTGTGGAAGCATTCCCTGATTTCTTGTTATCTGCTTGTCTGAACTTGTCTTCTTTAATTTCCTTTTGCCATTTAGAAGGAGAATCACTTGGGGTGGCATGTGGCAAAAGCAAAAACTCTCTGAGAAAGTAACTTGAGAAAAAAGAACTGAGAAAGGCAACAAAGTGATATGATGTTAACAAACTGTTATGAATTATGATTATTCACTTCTGTATGAATATTAATTTTCGTTATCAATATTTTTAAAATCGGGAAAATTCCCTGAGATTCTTTGGATTTTTGATTGACAGGAAATAGTTGCACAAAGGATATTTATGAACACAGAATTAAACAGTCTAAACAATCAGAATTTGGAAAATAGGAACAGGAAAACAGGAAAACTTCTGTCTATGCTTATAGAGCATCAACTAGCAGATGTACTCACAACGCCTTGGTCCCTGAGTAAGCTTCCTGTACAAGGAGGCTTCCAAAACTCAGGATAATGATCCTGGGGTAAAATACAAAATATTCCAGGCAGAGGGAAGGAGAGAAGAGCTGAGTTGCTGATGAGCTGCCAGTGTAATCTGCAAACAGTTGGCAGCAATGATTCCCAGTTAATGAACCGCTGGTGGGGTACTGCTCCCTGCAGAGGGTCAGTGCAGAAAGGCAATGCAGAAAGGAGGTGCAAAGATGTGAGGTTTCTAAATCACTCCCCATTAAATATATCATTTTGAAAGTGAAACTGGTCAATAGGCACTGGCATCATTGTTCTGCCCAATGAATACAATGCTTTGTGCCTCGTGTGACCATGCAGGCACGTTGAGGGGCAGCACCAGACACTTGACATGTGGTGGTAAGCTCCTAGTCCTCAGGCTTTGCTGCACCATTGTTTGCTCAATCTACTATGACTCCTGGACCCACAACAGGAGGAGGACAGCAAGGGTTAAACTAGCCTGGCAGGATTTATGCCCTACCAGGAAGCTGGATCATGGTTGCAAATATCAGTGGTTTCACAATTACTAATAGAACTGTCCAGAACTGTTTCAGATTAAGCTCTTCCAAAATGTACTTTTGGCTCCACTGAATGTTTCAAGAAAGATTCTGTTACTAGAAAAAAAAAATCTTCACTGCTTGTTAAGAAATTTAAAGCTAGAATTTTGCTTTGGAAGTCTGACATTTCTACTTGGGGGGGGAAAAAAAGAAAAGTTTATTCTTCAGAGGGTTTACTTGTTTGTTTTCACTGACATTTTCTAAAGCATAATTCCATTTTCAGATCTCAAATTAATTTTTTTTACAGCATTTTCAAATAACCTTCCATGTGCTATGACAGATTCCCTGTGTTCTCTTTGAAGTGGAAAACTGAAACATCCAAACGTTGAATATCATATTGTAATATTCATAGCAACATAAAAGTGACAGAATATTGAGTGATCACTTACTTTTCTCTATGAAGCACAAATACTTACATCTAAACAACCTTCGAATGATATTGTCCAATATTTAGTAGAAAATTGCAGCACAGGAGATCCAGTAGTTTACTCAAACATCTGTTCTAAGGCCTTACATAATTAGACATTTAGATTAGCTCATTAGACAGTCTAATTTATATCTATAACTTTGCACTGAAAATTCTACCTGAAATTGTTTTCAATTATTTCAGCATATCTTACAGCACACACATGATGTGGACTAAAATATGGTCGTCATCCTCTTTAAACTAATTTGGTGCCTGACAAATTTGGTGCCATTTAATGAAGAAGTCACAGCNTCCTCTTTAAACTAATTTGTTCCATTTCGTATCCTTTATGTTTCTACTTGTTCTTCTTTTTACTGAATAAATAGAATTCTCCCCACCTTTTGACACCATCTGTGTCAGGCTTTATATGTTTGCTTTTGGTTTTGTTTGGTTTTTTTTTTCTCTCTCCTTTAGAGATTGTCCAATTTATTTACAGCTATCTTAATGATTGTTCTCAGACTAGGGACAGTACACCAGCTGAGGTCTCACCACAGTTTAGTACAGCAAAATAATTACTTCCCTTGTCATGCTGTTAACATAGTACAGAATGAAATCTGCCTTTAGTGCAACCACATTATCTCATCAACTCATATGCAGTTTGTGAGCCATGGTGACCTTGGACCTCTCCTGCTATACTGCTGTTCCTCCAGTTATTTTCTCTTTTGAATTCATTCACTTCAGGTTTCCTCCATAGACATTACTATTCCTGGCATTTGTCTTTATTGAATTTCACCCTCATGGTTAAAACAGTTGCTAGAGTTTAGCAGGATGGTTATGAATTCCTATCCTTTCCTCCAAAGTACATTCAAGTCTTCTCAGCCTGTCACCCAGGAACTTATGTTCATATGTTTCATTGCTCCATCCAAGCCACAAACAAAATGATTGACCAGAATTGGGATCAAGGCATATTGCAGAGGTGTCCTAGCAAAAAAAAAAACCCCTTAGTTTAAGTATTGAAAATTACTCCCTAAGTGTCATTTTTCATCCAGTTATACATCCATATGCAGTGATTGTGATTCCTTACTTTGATAGTATAAAATGTCAAAAAAAGCTATAATAAAGTTAGAATATGTCACATTTTCCATTGCTTCTCCATCTGTTAAGCAAGATCCCTCATTGGAAAAGGAAATTAGATTGCTTTGATATGATTTTCTTTCCATAGATACATACTGGACATTTTTAAGTATTACATTCACTTTAGTTTCTATCTGTTGATTATTTAGCAATACTAATATCTTCTCAGCTATGAAAGTTAAAATGACAATTATTAATTCCATTTTTCCCCTCTTGTGTCTTCTATGGATCAAGGAGGATTTCCACCACCTCTCATACAAACTCAATGTGCTTTGTGGCCAAGGGAAGCAGAGGAGTTCCCTGGCCTTCCAAGTACTGAAGACTACTCTGTATTCATGTTCTGTTTGAACCTCATCCTTTCCTAGCCCATATAAGCATTATTCACATCCAGCTGTTTTGGGGTTAGTCAGTGTGTTCCTTTTTGCATATGAAATGTGTGATGAAACAGTGACTTGAGCCCTTATATCTCTGTTTTTCAAATAAATTTTCAGGTGGTGACAGAAAATATCTTTGGAAGATGTATCTAGCCCAACACAGACACATACCATTTAAACACCTCCAACTCAGCTATCAGTACTTGACCTCCTTGTTTAATTGATGATGAGAAATCAATGTTTCTATGGATCTCATTTTTGCTTATCTGACTCATGGCTTAGTAGTAGCATTTCTACTGGCTAGAGAAAGCTGAGGCTCACACATTCAGATATGGATACAAGGGAAAGGTACTGCTGATGAAGCTAATTACAGCCTTTCTAGCACCCCTAATCTGGAAACTCTCACCAACAAGAGAGGAAATTTCTTTGACAGGACAAGATTTGCCATGGTTGATATATTCTCACCAAAACTTGTTTTGACAAATGTGTATTTTTGATGTATAACCACGTAATGAGAAAATAGCAGTTGCACAGCTTTGGAGCAGAGTTTAAAATCAAGTTCTAAAAATAATCCTTGTGGAAAATTATACAATGTGTCTACAAAACAGTGTTTTCATGCTTGTAGCCATGAAACTACAGTAATTAAAGGAACCTCCTCAGGAAATCATAAGCCAAGTTAGAACAAAACCTATTCCACAGCTTTTATTGCCATGAGAGATTTCTGATCAGCAGCCAGGCTGAAGAATATAGTTTGGTTTTGGTCTGGAGTCATAAACATCTATACCCATTTTACTCATATCTTCATTTCTCCCCAGAAACTCTGCTAACCTGTAAATAAGACTGAAAAAAATCCAGCTCACACTTCAATTTTCAAAGTGTTGCAAACAACTGGCTAGAAATGAAGGTAAAAGAGCAGGGAATCTGAGGACAAAAATCCCATTTTAACCTTAACTGTATCTTTGAAAGACTTTATTATTAATGTAACTCTCCTTAAATGATTAATTCAACTGTAAGTTGAAGAACAATGCATCTCATTTCCTAAATTTCCATTTAGATATTGAAGTGAATTGTTTGAGTGCCAGACCACAGTGCTCTCATGTTGAAAAAGATGTAGGGGGTTGAAGGTCATAACATTATCGTGTGGTGCTTCATTGATTTTATTAATAAAATATTTGACTTAAAAGTGTAGGTATTCACATAATAAATTAAAACCTAAAATTGCAGTGAATACTACAGCTTTCATTGCTTGACACAACTGGGATTATTTCTCACATTCTCTCCTACACAGCTGAAGGCAACTTTCCTAAAGAGAAAATATCTTCACTTCTGAATAGCAAACTGTGTCAAGGTATTGAATTTTAGAAAGCCCCTAAATAATGTGGTATCAAGCATTAGCATTTTTCACCCCTTTGAAGATCAAAGATGGGGGTTGTTAGTTGTATGAAATTAGATCTATAGGTTATACCTCGGTGAGTGCTGAGCTGATATGGCAAGACTAAGTCTTACTGGAATACAAATCTCAAACTTAAAAGAAAGGCTCAGAAAAAGGGATTTTTTTTTATTTTGGTGTGTGTGTCCTTCTCCTGACATACTGCATCCTGTGAAACAATTCCCAGCTTGCCTTTTACAACCTCAGAGCTGAAATGTGAAATTTCTTCTTCTGTTAGGATACGTCGAGGAAGCTCTGAAGAAAGAGAACTCTTTCAGAGCTTCAGGGCATAGAGCAAGTCCTCATGCCCTGATGCAGAGTAGCTGTCTGTCAGGTTTGAGTTTAGTACCCCTTTGATATTCAGGCATAATTTATTATTCTGCTGAAAGGACCAGCTTCATTTAGGTCTACAACAAATGGCTCTGAAACTTATTCTGCTGAAAGGACCAGCTTCATTTAGGTCTACAACAAATGGCTCTGAAACTCTATGAAATTCAGCTTCTGGAGGGAAATTATATGCCATAAGTACAGGGATGGGTGACCTTATTACAAAAACAGAGCAAATCATACAATCATAGAATGGTAAGGTTGGAAGGGACCTCAAAGATCATCTACTTCCAACCCCATGCTATAGGCAGGGACACCTCCCACTAGTACAGGGCGCTCAAGGCCTCGTCCAACCTGGCCTTCAACATCTCCAGGGAGGGAGCAGCCTCAACCTCCCTGGGCAACCTGTGCCGGTGTCTCATCATCCTCACTGCAAACAACTTCCTCCTGAAAATAATGGTGTGGGAAATGCCCCACAAATGCAGAAATACCATTCTAGGTGCCAGTTTAGTGCCAGTGTGAGACAATGAAACTCACCACAGAGGCTGTTACGATATTGGGATTTCTGGTTTGTGCTTTGAAAGCAGCAATGAAACTCTGGAAATAACCAATAGCTAGATATAAAAGGCTCAATAAAGAGATATGAGCCAGAAATTAAGGAAGAACCCCATATACTTTTTAAAATGTGAAGGATTTCCCAATTAATATGAAAGCTTCTCTGATCTGGAGTTTGCAATGCCAAAGTGCAATACAGCTATTTGGGGATGCCATCTTTCTCATTCAAGTGTTCCAGTGAATAATGTGGATAAGTAAGGTATCCCAAGGCTAGAGTATCCCCAAGGATAATATAATGTATCTCCAGGGGTAGGGAAATCATTAAGGTCCAAGCTGTGTATTTCTTTCACAGAAGCTTGCTGGGGGGAAGGGAAGTAGATATGTGTTTGTTTCTATATTTCTTCCCTGCTCATCCTATAGCACATAATTAGCCCCATGCTAACAGAAAATACTACTAGCTCTAAAAAGCTGGTATCTAATTGTTTCTCAAGGTGTGACACCATTGCAGACACATGTCAGCCATTTGTGGTGCATGGCAGTCCTGACCTTCTGAAATTACAAGAGGCAGCTTTCTTCTGATGTTGCTTTCTCACTCTGCTCCATTTGATTGGTGCCCTCAAATAGTCATCTTAGAGAACACCTGTGCTCTGCAGGTGCTTGGAGCTTCCCTGTGGTACCTAAGCCTTTGAGGGGCTATAATACCTCCACCAGTATGTTCAGACCAGATTGCCCCAGTAATTGACACAGAAACGTGGACTGCTGCATGGGGTGAGATGATACAGGGAGTAGACAGAGTGAGACCTGTTTTTCTTGGGGCTGTAACAAGTGGCTGATCAAAGAATCAAATTGTAGTGAACAACTCACCAGGCTTACTAGGAAAAAGTTTTGTAGATTGGTCTCATTTGGCAAAGAACACTAAAATCTATAACTATATATAGCAGGTTTGCTAAGAAAATGGTATCTCTGAGGGGAAAAAAAATGCAATATCCAGGAAGTCAAATAGCTTAACTCTAACTGGAAAGAATTTGTTCTCTATTATATTCTCTGCTCTGCTGTTCTCACTTAACTCAGTAATTTCAGAATTGTGTGTGTCATGTTTACAGATTTTTACTTCACCTGGTTTTCTAGTAAATGTTGGGTACCCAGCAGCAGAGCAAAAAGTGATGTATGGCAGCCAGAGCTTCCAAATCATTCTTTTATATCACAAATCTCTTCTCTGCTTTGCCTGGGAACCAAGTATCATATATGTAGTCACTATTTTGCAACTCTTAGTGATTCAAAACTTGTGGTAGAAAACTCATACAACCAGAAAAGTCATCAACCTTTTAGGCAGCTGAATCCAGCCCCTCACTAGTTGAACCCATGGAGTGAAGCTTCAGCTGTTAGGCACCTGCTTCAGAGGAGACAGTACCCCAAATACACAGAAGCCTTTTCTCTTCGGGGTAGCTGGTGTGAGGTGTCACATCCTGGGCATTCAAGCCAGGCTGGAGTCCCAGAATTCCACCAAGACACTCTGTCTCTGTTGATTAGCATCCCTGAGCTCTGGGGCAGGAATCTGGGCTAAGTCCAGGAAGTCCACAAAGGTGCCTTTTGCATCCCTGAGCTTTGCCAGGAATCTGGGCAATCTTTAACAAAGGCAATCTTTATCTTTGTTGATTTGAACAAGGGAGAGATCATCAGATTCTCACACCCCTCTGCCTTCCCAAGGGGGAAGAGGAAGGGAATGAGAGACACTTGTCCATTAGAAAAAGAACTAAACCATCTCTAACGAAACAATAACAATAAAGTAATCAAATACAGACAGGTGTAAATGAGCCCAATGTCAAACCCAACCCCCTGCTGACAGCAATCACATCACCACTGATGCTGTGGGCTGGCACTGGGTAAGTCTCATGATGTACTCAGTAACATATGAGAAATGGGTTGAGGAGGTAGATTATGAAACCTGATTCAGGAGATGGATTCTGGAACTGGATTCAGGAATGCACACACAGTGATTGAAGGCTAAAGAACTAACAGAGTTCTTCTCCAATGTAAGCTGTTGAAGAAGAGAGCTGAAGCTTTGTTCTTGCACAACATTATACTCAGCATGGCTTTTATGTACTGTAATCCCTTCTTAGTCAGTTTAGTCATCTGTCCTGTCTTCTCCTCTCTGCAGATGCACCCAAACGGAGTACATAAGATACAGAAGTGACTATGATTTCCATAGGAGCATGTATAAGCAAGAGATGATCTTCAGTAATAATTACAAATTAGACTAATATTTGAAGTATTGAGTCAGATGTCTAATTAGTGCAAATCATCACTGCACTAATGGTGTAAGTGTATCTAGAACAGAATTTATGTCAATTCCAATGTCTTGTCTCACAGGTCTTCATGAAGAGAGCTTGTAGGGTGTTGCCTAAAAGAGTTAAACTGTGTTTCTGTGTGTTTGTGCTCATGCCTGTGATTTCACTGTGCACCTGTATAAAAAAAAGACTTTTGAAAAGACAAAAAAGGTGACATTTGTGGTGCAGGACTATATATAGCACATTCTAATAATCGAATTCATTACAAAAGGCACAAAATCTCCAAGGGATGTCTGTGCATTGTTATAGTCCAGTCTGGTTTTCATGTTAATGCTTTGAATCAGCTCATGAAACTGATACTGAGCAAAAGCTCAGAAAAGGACTAGGGAGACAAAAAAAGAGAAAAGAACAAAGGCTTCTTAGCTGAAAGAGCTAAGAAGTTGAGTTTATGCAAATGTATTATTATCTCTTTTAGTGCACTAATCCACTTTTAAAAGTACCTAAATGTTATGTTCTCTAAAATGATTCATAATGGAAAGGATAAGAGGCTTCGACAACTGGAGTAAATAATTCAGTTCAAAAGACTCTGTGTGTGTGAGAGTAAGAAATAGTGTAACACTTTTATATATATATATATCAGCAATGGCCTGATGCTTACACTGAGTTACCTAAACCACATAGTTGGGCAAACACAATTCTGACACCTAAAAATATATATATCTGGCCATCATCTTGGAGGAATTCAAGGATCTATTTAAATGATTTCTTTAGACAGCCATATTGCAATCAAACCAATTTGAAAAAAAAAATGTTAGGAAAGAGTATTTACAAACTTAAGGTCTGTATAAAGAATATATAGCATTACTTGAAGATTTCCCTACAAATGAGAGTTCTCTGGAGGTTTTGAAGGGATTTGTTCTCCAAATTGAGAATTAGTAACTTCTCCTTGCGATGAGACACTGCCCTCCTCTAACCCATCACTATCTGTCACAACTCTTGGAATCAGAAATGCCAGATGTAGCATGTGAATTAAAATACATTCCTTGCTACAGATGGAAAATGAATTTAAATTATATTATATCAAGAATGGAAATATAATCTATAATTAGGTTTGGATGACACCTCCTCTTGTGAGAATATTTCCCATGTTTTCAGTTGCTAATAGAAATGCTTTTAAATTTGACTGTTCCAGATGACATTTTCTATGCTGTTATCTGCTTTTGGCTGCTTTTTAAAATTATAATGAAGTTTATTCCACTGCTTCCAAGAATAAAACAAGAATTAAGAAAAAGAAAAGACAAAAAGTTGGTTTTACCCATATTAAAGCTCACATAACCTTTCAGAAGATCCAAGGTCTTTACTCTGTGGGAGGAGGAATTAAAGACTTGGAAAGGATGTTGGCTATTACATCAGCCTTTTTACTGTCCTCATGTTTACCTTGTTTAGGAATAACATTAGTCAGCAAATCCGTGTTGATAGTTCACATCTAGCTATTCTGTATTCTGTCTATTCAGAGGAAGGGCTGGAAGGAAGGAGTTACTTTTTTCCATGCAGTTTTTGAGAGCATGAAGTCTGTGTTGTGGTAGGCCTAAATAGGCCAAGTGGGCTTGTACATGTCCTGGCTTGTCCAGGCATGCTCCCCTGCTCCCCCTCCGTCTGTGCTGGGGGTGGTGGCCACAGGAAAGGGGACAAAAGCCCCAGCTCCACCTAATATGGGCAAACTGCCATCCTGATTGGCTAATCTATGTCCAAAGGCCCATCAGTCTGGGACTGAAATGGATATAAAGGATGAGCAGGCAGCACAAGGGGCTCTCTGCTATTNCAACTCACCACTATGTTTCTCTGCACGTATTGGGAACAGTGATGTGAACACAAAGAGGAGGGAGAGCTGAAGAAGGAGGATAGTGTGGTCTACCTGGACTTCAGC
>WBNM01020595.1:27059-60614 GCA_013399055.1 Ramphastos sulfuratus
TCAATCTCCTCTCTGCCACTTCAAACCCATTGCCCCTTGTCCTGTAATTACAAGACCTTGTCAATAGTCCCTCCCCAGCCTTTCTGTAGCCCCCTTCAGATACTGGAAGGCTACTCCAAGGTCTCGTGGAAGCCTTCTCTTCTCCAGGCTGCAGAGCCCCAACTCTCTCCGCCTGTCCTCATAGCAGAGCTGCTACAGCCCTCTGAGCATCTTTGTGGCCTTCTCTGGACCGGCTCCAACAGTTCCATGTCCTTCCTGTGCTGGGGGCTCCAGCACTGCATACCATGCATTGTCTCTTTTCAGCTTGTTGAACAGGACTGCATTATCTCAGTGAGTGGCAGCCAGCAGGGATGGCTGAAAGAGGAGGTTAATCTGCACTGGCCATCTCTCTTGATTCCTCTTTCATTTCCATTTCTTTTTAAAATGGAATTTCCATTAAAACAGCAGCACTTTCCTATTAAATAAGTAACAGGGAGACTGCCTGCCTCTCTATCTCATCAGCAGCAAATCTTTTTTAAATCACTCAAGAGGCAAGGCTCAAATCATATATTTAATAAGAACCACTCCGATATCACTTTTAAAAGCAATTAACATATTATTAGAGATAAGCACAAGATGCAACAGATCCAGATTTCTAAGACAAGATTTCTACAGTTTAGGGGGGTGCAGACCTCAGGTCATCACCTTGGCAATCATCTCTGCACGTCACAAACCAATGCCAGAGCAGAACTTCAGTTACGGGGACACGGCAGATCAAATTCTCGCTCTTCATCTTGATGTTCCTCAGGCTGCTCCTTTCCCAGCCATTCAAAAGCACTCTGTGACACCAGTGAGAACAGGCAAACCACCTCAGCAGGGCTTCTGCCCCACCTCGAAGCCTTCATTCCCACCATCCCCTTTCCTTTTGGATATGCAGGCATTTGTTCTCCTCGTGGAGCGTCAGAGAAAGGCATCTCCAAACCCTGATATTGCGAAGGGGCAGAGATCTCCTCACCACCAGCAGCCTCCATCCTGTGTTGCCTGAGGGCAAGCTCCCAAGCTCTTGCACGTCACCTCTGCCAGGCAGCACAAATGCCAAGAGGCAGCTGGAGATGCTGGGTAGTGAACCTGGCTTGTGCCAGGGGCTGCCACCTCCTGAGCAGAGGCAGGTGGAGACGCCCGAGTGACTCTGGCTGGCAATGCAGCGCGTTAAACCGAGCGAGTCCCTCCTGCCTGGTGGCTGCAGCAGGCGCTGCCAACTCCAGCAGCCGGGGTGTAGCCACACATTCATTTCTGCTGCCGGTGATGGGGACAGAAGCCTGCAGCAGCTGAAGCAGATGGCAGGCTGGGGGCGGTGACACCTTAGACCACCACAATTAAAGCTGACAAAGCCCATCTGCTGGCGCCCTGAGCACTGGCAGGGCTAGAGCTGGACCAGGAGCTGTGAATCACAGCACAGGCAACATCCAAGGGCTTTCTGGTTGTTTATCCTGATGAAGCATGCAGGCTTCTCCCAGCCCTGAACAACGTGTGGCTTCCTCTGATGACTGACAGCAAACTGCTTGCTCAGTCAAAGGGCATTTTTTACCATCCTGACCACAGCTGTGAAGTCTTAAATGCCCCAGACTTCCTTGGAGCTCATTTCATTATTGAATCCTTTTATCTTAGAAGGCAGCAACAAATGCAAGGGGAAACACATCATGCACCTAAAGATGTTGTGATCATATTGGTTGTTGGTCTGGGTTTTGGTTTTTGGTTTGTTTTTTGTTTTTTTTTTTTTTTTTTGAGTGCTAGAATTTATTATACAAGAGATGAGGCAATGGCAAAGAAGAGAGCAAAAAATTCTACATTGATTACTGCAAGTCAGGACAACCAAGAGGTAAAACCTCATTAAGGAAGGCAAGGGGGGGAAAAAAAGAAAAGAAAAAATAAAAAAAGATAATTCAGAAGTTCAGAGACAACTCTAATGGATGAAGAGGTCTTGTCAAGCCTAAATGAACAATCAATCCTATGTGATGCTCACTGCTGGAGAAGGAACAATGAAATTTATCTGCTTCTGTTCAATAAATTACTAAAACCTCAGTTACAAACCTGCTGCATGGCATTGAAAATTAAACTCATTAAACATCCAGGTAGCTTCATCCTGATGCAAATGGAAGACAGGCATGAGTGCTCTGCAGCAAACAACTCTGTGCACATCCCAGCTTTGGGAAACATATTTACAGGTACATCTCATATATTAATATACTTTAGTGCACCCTAGCCAGAGGGCAACCAGAAAGAGTATTATTCTGTGAGAAGGACAGGAGATGGGCTGGCTTCTCTTCTCTGCCCACCAAAGCCTGTACCCATTAGTGTGGCATCCATGTAAAGCAATTTTGTAAGCCCACCTTTCCCTTTTCCAGGTAGCCAGACATCAGGACTCCAAACCAATGGTCTCCCATGATGGCTGAGTAGATTTGGTAGCCAAGATGGCTGTGGGCCAAAAGAAAAAAAAAAAAAAAAAGAAGCAGGTGAGATCACCCCACCACATTTATTACCAAGCCTCAAATGACTTCAGGTCAAGCTTCTCAGCCAAACTGCCATGTATTTGTCTCTTGTCCTCCCTCTTGCTTCCTTCAGCACAGCTCATGAAGGTCTGCAGGGACAGGAACTGTTCGAGGTGGCCATTGACCACAGTCAGTCTCCAGGCAGCAGAGGTATGCTCAAGCCTCAGGAAGAGAACACCACTACTAAGTTATGGAGACCACATTACTGATGTCTTCATCCAGAGCAACCCAAACCCTACAGCCTCCCTGGGAGGGCAGCCCAGGAGGGACTCTCTCCCACGTTTCCTGCTCCCAGCCTGTTGCACACACCAGCACATCCACTTCTAAAGAGGGCTAAAGGTGTATCTCCAAGGGAACACTGCCAGGCCAAGGGCCCTGCTGGGAGGGCAAGGTGGATCTACAGCTCACCAGGCTCTTGTGGTGCAGGAGGCATCCCACAAGCTTTACTCATCATGTGGTGAGTAAGGGTAGACAACTGCACAGGCAGACATCCAAGATCTTTCCTTAAGGGAACCCATTTGAGGTCTCCATAGGAGGGACTGCTGCTGCATGAGGCTGTTTTGGCCAACAGCAGTGCATGGGCACGGGAGAGGGAGCAATGGGAGATCAGGGTTTTTATTCAGCAGGATTTTGTTGGATGCCATCTGTGATCAAGGCTTGGAAAGATCCATGGAAACTCCTGGGGTGAGCTTTGCCTCTCCCACACTGAAGAAAGGGGCTGCTGGATGTGGGGGCAAGAAAGGGAGAAGACAGAGAGAGAGAGAGGACCTAGCAACATAGCACATCCTTAATACTCTGCTCCTGTGGGGTTTGGCAATCTTTTCTGCTCACCAACACGTTGGTTTTCATTCTTGCCAGGCAGCTATAGCCAAGAGGGTCTCTCAACTGCAATGATGGTGCAAACCTTTGGGAGAGTTTGGTGTTGTCTGGGAAAGGAACAAATACCTGACAGTAAAATGCTCACAAGACTGCATGAGCTTATTACAGTCATTCCAGCAGAAATAAGTGGTACCTTTTAGAGTGCTTGCTAGAAGAAAATAGCAGTTCTGACCCAATTTCACACAGCTGGAATCAGCTGTGGGAGACTAATACACAATAAAGAGCCACAAATGCCCATTTCCCCCACGTCCTCTCCTAATAACACGAATAAAGCTCTGTATTGATATTTCATCCTTTCCAAAGGAGTCCAGTCAGGTCAGTCCAAGTCAGCTGTGTTTCCAGTCCAACTCCTCTGACTCTTGCACCCTTTATTTGATGACATTTTTAATTGTCCACCTTTGTCCTGTGCAGCTGCGAAGAATCAGATCGATGCCAGCCATGCCCCTGTTCTCCACCTCCAAGCACCGTCCCGTCCCCTTGTTCAGGATGGCACCGTTCTAGAAGCAAAGGATGGGGAGGGGGGGAAATATTAAACACTTACAGGCATGCAGCTCTCTGTGCAACAAACCTTTCAGCCTGAAGAAGGCTGAGTAGAGACTTCGTCCCCCTCTACAACTACCCCAAAAGAGATTGGTGAAAGGCTGAGAGCAGCCCTGAGGAAAAGGACCTGGGGGTCTGGGGTGATGAAAAGCTCAACATGAGCCTGCAGTGTGAGTGCAGCCCAGACAGCAACTGTGTGCTGGGCTGCAGCAAGAGCAGTGTGGGCAGCAGGGCAAGGGAGGGGATTCTGCCCCTTTACTCTGCTCTCCTCAGACCCCACCTGCAGTCCTGTGTGCAGCTCTGGAGCCCCCAGCACANGTGACAGGGCAAGAGGAAACAGCCTCAAGTTGTGCCAAGGGTGGATACTAGGAACAATTTCTTCACAGGAAAGGTTCTCAGGCACTGGGACAGGCTGCCCAAGGAGGTGCTGGAGTCACCACCCCTGGAGGTATTGAAAAGACACATGGCTGTGGTGTTTAGGGGCATGGTTTAGTGGTTTAGCAGTAGTGGAGGGGTTGTCAGCTCAAAGGTCTCTTCCAGCCTCATCAGTTCTATGGTTCCAAGCCAGGACTGTGCCCTGCCCAGGAGTGCAGCTGTGTCCTTGTGCAGAGCAATTAGCTGTGGTAATGCAATCTGAACAATACAATAATTCCTGAAGCAGTCAGTCTGGATGGAATGAACAACCTTTGTCTTTGACAGCATGGATTCCTAACCTGCCAGTGACCAAAGACCATCTCTAACCTTCAAGGAGCATGGCTGCTCTGTACTGGGAAGGTGTGACACTCCTCACAGCCTGATTTGGGACAGAAGTGCCACCTTTTCATGGAGACATAGAATGGTTTGGGTTGGAAGGGACCTTACATCTCAATCCAATCCCCCTGCCATAGGCACAGACACCTCCCACTAGCCCAAGCTGCTCATGGCCTCATCTAACCTGACCTTGACCACCTCTGGGGAGGAGGCAGCCACAACCTTCCTGGGCAACCTGTGCCAGTATCTTACCACCCTCACTGTAAAGGATTTCTTCCTAACATCCATTCTAAATCTCCCCTTTTCCACTTTTAAATCGATTCCCCCTTGACCTGTTGTTACAAGCCCTTGTAAAAAGTCCCTCTCCAGCCTTCTTGTAGGACCCCTTCTGGTTTTCATGTGTTTCATCAGTAAGAAACAAACAAATCTGGAAGCCATCAGCTGGGCAGGTTTACATACACCTGAGGGAACTGTCCTAAACTGCTGTCCCTGATCCTTCTTAACCTTTGCTCTCTACCCCAGGACCAGGCACTTGCTGTTGCACGGAACCATTTCATCTTCATCCTTCCATTCTCTCATGCCAAAGACCTCATGCCTCAGCCCCATGGTTTGGGAATGTGCTGGTTTGAGGCTAATTGGAATATTTTAATGGAGAAAATTATATTATAGGCTGTGAAAAGGAAACAATGGTGATGTCTGCTTCACTCACAGGCTTGCTGAGATGTTTAAGTATTCAAAACATAGATAAGTCAGTCTCTTGGGCAGACACTCTGGGGCTGTCTAGCAGCTTCTCACCTTCTCCTCTCTGCCGAGTAACCTCACTAACCACTTTCCTTCTAACCCCCCTGGCCCATCCTCCAAACTCACCTTGTGTGTAAGGAAAACCTTGGGGTAAGGTATAGGGGTGGGGAGAAGGTGGAAGGGTGGTTGGGAGCCCCTCCTGGGGTCTCTGATTTCTGGGAGGGGAGTTGCATTTCTATATTACCTTTAACTTGTATATTCTGTAACTATTCCTGTCAATTGTGTATATCTCTGCTTGTACATTGTGCTGAGCTGTAAACAGAGCTTCAGTGCTTAACTTCCAGCTGGCTGAGTGTAGTCTGGGGGATTTTACAAAGTGTGGTGGGGCAAGGAACTCCCAAACCATCACAGGGAAGCAGAGGAGCAGAATCCATGGCAGATCCATAACAAACCTGTATGAAATTCCAACGCTTGTGGAGGCTGCTCTTGACCTTCTCACAGTCCAGGAGCTGAGGGAAGCGACTTTTCACGTTGTCCACCAGGCACCGTGTGTCGGGTAGGAGTGTGGTGGTCCCAAGGGCACCCAGGTGAAGGAATCCCTCCTTGGTGTAGCGTGCAAGCTGGGGGTGGGGAAGGAGAGGAAGAAGACCATAAGTGTCTTTGGAGCACCAGGGAAAAGTTTGCAGAGGCCCAGGAAAGAAAAATCTGTGCACAGAGGAAGTAGAACTGAGAAGAGTTAAAACCTCTCCAACTCTCTCCAGCCTTTTGTTGTTGTTGTTTTGAGGCTTTTGTTGCAGGTGAGGAGCTGAGACATGCCAAGAACAACACTAAGCCTTAAATCATAGAATCATAGAATCATAGAATGGTTTAGGTTGGAAGGGACCTCAAAGCTCAGCCAGTTCCAACCCCTTGACATAGGCAGGGACACCTCCCACTAGCACAGCTCACTCAAGGCCTCCTCCAACCTGGCCTTGAACAACTCCAGGGAGGGAGCAGCCACAACCTCCCTGGGCAACCTGTGCCAGTGTCTCACCACCCTCACTGCAAACAACTTCCTCCTAACATCCACTTTCAATCTCCCCTCTGCCACTTCAAACCCATTGCCCCTTGTCCTGGCATTTCAAGCCCTTGTCAATAGTCCCTCCCCAGCCTTCCTGGAGCCCCCTTCAGGTACTGGAAGACCACTCCAAGCTCTCCTGGAAGCCTTCTCTTCTGCGGGCTGCAGAGCCCCAACTCTCTCAGCCTGTCCTCATAGCAGAGCTGCTGCAGCCCTCTGAGCATCTTGGTGGCCTCATCTGGACCTGCTCCAACACTTCCATGTCCTTCCTGTGCTGGGGGCTCCAGAACTGCACACAGGACTCCAGGGAGGCAGAGTCTTTCAGCATCCTTCGGGCATGAACACTCTGTAGACTGGGACCATGGATGATTTCCCCTGATTTTTCAGCTGGAGCCAGCAGGGTAAGTCTGTGGTTTCTCACATGCTTGCCCAGCCAGCACTGCTTTGGGCTGCAAACAATGCTGCTGGTGTGGCTGGCACAGCCCCCAGCAGCTCCAACAGCAGCCAGGCAGCAATGGCAGCCAAAGGGACCAATATGTAACTGGCTCTGTGCCCTGGGGACACAAGCCCAGATCTCTGCCACAGCTCAGGACTGCACCCAACTCCTGCAATTGCCCAGCATCAACAAAGCTGGGGAAGGTTCTGGAGAACAGGGCTGCTGAGGAGTGGCTGAGGGAATTGGGCTTGTTTAGTCTGGAGAAGAGGAGGCTGAGGGGAGACCTCATCACTCTCTACAGCTCCCCAAAAGCAGGTTGGAGTGAGGTGGGGGTTGGTCTCTTCTCCTTACTATCAAGTCATAGAACAAGAGGAAATGGGCTGAAATTGTGCCAGGGGAGGTTTAGGTTGAGTATCAGGAAAAATTTCTTTGCTGCAGGAGTGGTCAGGGATTGGAACAGGCTGCCCAGGGAGGTGATAGAGTCACACAGAATCACAGACACATGCAGGTTGGCAAAGCCCCTCAGGATCACCAAGTCCAACTTAGAACCCTGCTCTACAAGACTCACCTTAAACCATAGCCCCAAGTACCACATCCAAACCACCCTTAAACACATCCAGGGTAGGGGACTCCACCACCTCCCTGGGCAGTCCCTGACTACTCTCTCTGTGAAAAACTTTTTCCTAATGTCCAATCTAAACCTCCCCAGCCTCAGCTTGAGGCCATTCCCCCCTCTTCTGTCTCCAACTACCTGTGAGCAGAGCCCAGCAGCAGCCTCTCCACAATGTCCCTTCAGGTAGCTGCAGACAGCAATGAGCTCTGCCCTCAGCCTCCTCCGTTTCACACTAACCATTCCCAGTTCCCTCAGTCACTCCTCATCAGATTTATTCTCCAGGCCCTTCCCCAGCTTCATTGCCATCCTCTAGACCTGCTCCAGCACCTCCACATCTCTCTTGCATTGCAGTGCCCAAAACTCAACACAATATCACCATCCCTGGAGGTGTTCAAGAAATGTGTGCACAAGGCACTTTGGGACATGGTTTAATGGCCATGGTGGTGCTAAGCTGAATCACAGAATCATAGAATGGTAAGGTTGGAAGGGACCTCAAGGATCAGAAGGTTGGACTTGATGATCTTAGAGGCCTTTTCCAACCAAAACAATTCTATGATTCTATGATCTGACCACCCCATGCTCCTAGGACACACTGTGGCTGCTGAGGCAGAGCAGGCTGGGAGCATGGGGCAGTGCTGATGGTCTCAGGGGTGCTGGGCAGGCACTGCACAGCTGGCACTGACACAGCCTTGCCACTGTGGTGGGGCTGCACACAAAGGGCTTCTCCATTTGCAGTCTTTAAAGGAATCCCACCAAAATATTACCCTATCCATATTTAAATTGGGGAGTGGAAAGAGATGAATGCCAGGAGCCTGGGTTTTGTAGTTCAGGGGATAGATATACACAGCTGCTTATTTAAATTATGAATCAATCTATTATCTAGCAGAGAAATCAGGAGAATTCAGCAAGTTAATTAACTGAGCATATCTGTGACCCAGATGCTTACAGAGAGACAGTAAATCACAGTGGGGGTTTGGGTTATCTTGGTTGGAATAATTAAACATTGAGGATCAAGTTAAAACAATATAATACAGGATCTGATTCCAGTAGCAGTAGGCAGAGTGAGGGGGCTTGAAGATGACTTTGTCCTTCCTCCTTGATGCTGGCTGGAGCTGTAGGTGTGCTGAACACTTTGGCTGACCCCTGTGCTGCTCTTGGGATGGGTTATAGAATCATAGCTTCATAGAATGGTAAGGTTGGAAGGGACCTCAAAGATCATCTAGTTCCAGCCCCCTGCCATCGGCAGGGACACCTCCCACTAGAGCAGGTCGCTCAAGTTGAGGTTCTTGGTGCTTCAGTTATACTTTTAGCCAACATGTTGTGTATCAAAGCAAGACCTCCTGTACAGAAAGAGTGGCCAGGCATGAGAAGAGGCTGCCCAGGGAGGTGGTGGAGTCACCATCCCTGCAGGTGTTCAAAAAGTGTGTCGATGGGACATGATTTAGTGGGCATTGTGGTGTTGGGCTGATGGTTGGAGGTCTTTTCCAACTTTAATGGCTCTATGATACTTTACATCTCACCAAGTTCCATTTGCCAAAGGTATCCACCCCCAGAAGGGGATTCAGTGGTGGTAGGAATGCAGAGGTCTGCACGATGGGCACTGTGCAGCGTTGATGTTCTCGATGACTACCCAAAGGGAGGTTGTAGCCAGGTGCAGTTGGTCTCTGCTGCCAGGCACCCAGGGACAGAACAAGAGGACACAGCCTCAAGCTGCACCAGGGCAGGCTTAGGCTGGATGTTAGGAAGAAGTTCTTCACACAGAGTGATTGGCATTGGAGTGGCCTGCCCAGGGAGGTGGTGGAATCATCATCCCTTGAAGTGTTTAAGGGGAGGCTGCATGAGGCACTTGGTGCCAGAGTTTAGTTAATTAGAAGGTATTAGGTGATAGGTTGGACTCAATGATCTCCAAGGTGTTTTCCAACCTGGTTAATTCTGTGGGTCTGTGGTGTGGGGCAAAGTACACCACTGCAGTACAGCATCTGTTCTTCTGCTCCCCAGATCTCTTTGCAAGATGGTACAGGAGACTTACATGTCCCTAGCTTTGCAGTAATTCCCTCTCCAAAGTGCTGTGCTGGTGCAGCAGGGATGGAAAGGAGGGCAGGATGCAGAGCTTAAAGTATGATCATCACCAGCTTCTCCCACAGACTCACACCCCATTATGATGATCCACCACCAAACTCAGCTCACACTGTCCTGGGATCCTACCAAAGAGAGCCTGGAGAACCTGGGAATGACTCCTTGGATGTCTAGAGCCCAGCTGAAAGCTCAGATTCACATTATTTGTTTTTATCAGTTTGATGTTTCAAGCCTCAGGTAGATGGTGCTAACAGTGTTTGCAACCATGCAACCATGCAACCATGGAGAACATCTGCATTTCAGCACCAGCACAGAGGACGGGGCTGCTTGCCTTGCCAGAAGAAAGAGAGACATAAAGAAAGGCACTGAGGTACTGGAAGGTGTCCAGAGAAGGGCAGCAAGGCTGGGGAGGGGCCTGGAGCACAGCCCTGTGAGGAGAGGCTGAGGGAGCTGGGGGTGTGCAGCCTGCAGAAGAGGAGGCTCAGGGCAGACCTCGTTGCTCTCTGCAGCTACCTGAAGGGAGGTTGTGGCCACATGGAGTTGGGCTTTTCTCTCAGGCAACCAGGGACAGAATGAAGTGACACAGCCTCAAGCTGTGCCAGGGGAGGTCTAGGCTGGATGTTAGGAGGAAGTTCTTGCCAAAGAGAGTGATTGGCATTGGAATGGGCAGCCTGGGGAGGTGGTGGAGTCTCCATCCCTGGAGGTGTTGAAGCAAAGCCTGGATGGGGCGCTTAGTGCCATGGTCTGGTTGATTGGCTGGGGCTGGGTGCTAGGTTGGGCTGGATGAGCTTGGAGCTCTCTTCCAACCTGGTTGATTCCATGACTCTATGAAAACAAGACAAGCCCTGCCCATGACAGGCAGCAGAGATGACCCAGAGCTCTCAGATGGGCAGTGTGAGTTACTCTCCTTCTCTTGTTTCCCAAATGTTTTCTACCACGTAGTTAATTAGTGTGCTAGACACTTCCTTCCCTAATGCTCTTTGGCAGCTCATCTTCAGACAGTTGGCCTCAAGCCCACAGGGCAGCACGATTTCTGCTCTTACATGCTCTTGCCTGATGTGGGGGGAAAAATAAGTAGAGCAAAAATCAAATCTTTCCCGAGGAAGTGAAGGGGGTGGAGGGTGTAGGGAGACAAAAAGGGCTGAGAAACAAACAGGGGCATGATGAAAAATGTATTAAGTGTATCCCTTAGGTGTGTCATCTACCATGTCTAGTAGTCAGATAAACACAGCCCTGAATGTGTGTCTGGATCTAGCACATTGCCTAGCACCTGATCTGCTCTACTGAGCACCAGTGGAGGCCCCTAACAGCCACTAAAACCTTGGAGCTGCTTCAGCTGTCAAACCTTGGAGTGATCATGTCCCAAAATTCCTGTCTAATGTGCAAGCTCCACCACGCTCCTAAACATTTATGAACATTTTGTTTTTTGATGGCTTGATTCTTCTACTGGTATTTTGCTCAGAATCACAGAATCCTTGAGGCTGGAAAAGACCTCACCAAGTCCAGCCTATGAACCAACACCACCACATCAGCTAACCCATGCCACCAAGTGCCACATCCAGTCTTTGCTTAAAGACCTCCAGGCATGGTGAGTGGCAGCAGTGGCACTACCCTCCTGGGCAGTGACTCCACCTCCCTGGGCAGTCCATCCCAGTGCCTAATCACCTTTCCATGAGGAAGTGCTTCCTAACATCCAACCTAAACCTCCCCTGGTGCAGCTTTAGGCCATGCCCTCTTGTCCTGGCACAAGTTGCCTGGGAGAAGAGCCTGACCCCCACCTGAATACAGCTTCCTTTTAGGTAGCTGTAGAGAGTGGTAAGGTCCCCTCTAAGTCTCCTCTTCTCCAGGCTGAACATCCCCAGCTCCCTCAGCCTTTCCTCATCAGACTTTCCCTCCAGCCCCCTCCCCAGTCTCATTGCTCTCCTCTGGACCTGCTCCAGCACCTCTCCAGAGCAAGCTGGGGGTCTCAACCACAAGGTGACAGCAAGAGCTGAAGCACTCAGGTAAATGGAGTCCTGTGGTGAGGCTCCAATCCTGCTGCCACTCAGGTAAATGGAGTCCTGTGGTGAGGCTCCAATCCTGCTGCCACACAGGTAAATGGAGTCCTGTGGTGAGGCTCCAATCCTGCTGCCACTGGGATTTTCTTGAGCAATTAAAAGAAAAGAGAGGCAGAGCAGAGGCCAACACTTGAGATGGCTCTTGGGCAGCTGTAGGGAGCGTGGCTGCAGCCTGCCCAGCACCTTCTAGTTGGATTTGCCCCATAAAAGAAGAGATGGGAAGCACCTCTGAGTCATCACTAACCAACATTTTCAAGAGCAGCTCCAGACAGTACCATAGGTCTCTCTGCCTGCTAAACAGCTTTGCCAGCCTCCAGGAAGCAGAGGAAGCCAGGCAGGAGCTGAACAAACGGTGAAGGATACTGCCAATCCAGCAGGCAAGAGACAAATGTGGAGGCACCAGCCTGAGTAAACACCTGAAGGAGTTACCCAGCCTGGCACAGGACAAGAAATGAAGAGAAAGAAGCAGAGAAAACCAATTTCAAAATATTAACTAGCTAACCATTTAGAAGTGATTAATATTGATGAGGTCTTAAATCCCTTAATCAATGTAAGTGGCCCAAAGCCACATCCCCAAACAGAAACATTGATCCACACTCACAGCCTCTTACAAACACCCTTCCAGCTAAAACTGCACCTTTGAGCACCACTCTGGAGGGGCTGCTTTGCCCCCAGGGCACCCACAGCCCCCACTGATGCTGGGAGAGTGGCAGGGTGCATTGGTCACACCAGTGCCCACTGCAGCACTGGGGCTGCTCTCCAAGCTGGCACCACCAATACATCTTCTTTGATTGCTGTTTCTGGCTGGCTGCATCTCGGGGGTGGGAGGAAGTTAATTAGACATCTCAGCACCTGGGAAATAAAAGCTTTGATGACCTTCATTGACTGGATTGGAAAATAATTTTTGGGTTGTTTAGCTTCGTTTCTGCACGGAGCAGAATATCAATTAGAGATCCCAAGGAAAGCCTCCAGTCCTTTTCTTCTTTGAACACAATTTAATCTGATGTGCTGGTTTGTCACCCTTGATACTGCCATGTCCCTGATGATCTCTGTATGGATGCTTTTGTCCTCAAGCTCTGAGGCTTAAATGGGCAAAACATATTTTAGCCTATAATTAAATGAAATGCTCTGCTGGGTGAACATTATCTTAAGTTTTATAGTATTAGAGTGCTTTCTATCACCTTAATATATCACCATAGCTCTGTCACTCCAATGAGCTATTACTATATTATTAGTGTAATACATCATTACAGCAAGGTGTTTCCATGATCTATTGCTTCAAAGATGAAGCCATCAAAAAGGGAAAAAAAAAAATAATCCATGAGTAGCCTCAATATAATTACAGGATAAAAGGATACTTCATCATGAAAGCTGATAATGACTTGACCTGGAAGTGAATGAAAGCAGGGAGAATGGGAAGCTAAAGAGAAAAATCAAATATTTCCCCCACCAATAGATCACAGAATCACAGAATGTCAGGGGCTGGAAGGGACCTCCAAAGCTCATTCAGTTCAATCCCCCTGCCACAGCAGCATCACCTAGAGCAGATCACACAGGAACACACACAGGCAGGTCTTGAATATCTCCAGAGAGGGAGACTCCACAACCTCCCTGGGCAGCCTGTTCCAGTCTTCTGTCACCCTCACAGGGAAAAAAAATCCTCCCCACGTTTCCATGGAACTTCTTATGCCTCAGCTTTCATCATTGCCCCTTGTGCTGTCATTGGGCATCACCCAGCAGAGCCTGGCTCCAGCCTCCTGGCACTCACTGTTTGCATATAACAAGCTAAAGAGAAGAGGATCACAGAACCACAGAACCATAGAATCACAGAACCACAGAATCATAGAATCACAGAACTATAGAATCACAGAATCACAGAATCACAGAATCAGTCAGGGTTGGAAGGCTACAACAGAAGCACTGTGAGCAAAGGCCAAGATCTCATCCACATTCGGAGCTAGGAATAGGATCATAGAATCATAAAGGTTGAAAAAGACCCCTAAGATCAGCATGTCCAACCTTCTTCCAGCACCTCCATGACCACTAGACTGTGCCTACCTGGTTTTTGAATGCTTGCAGGAATGGTGACTCTATCACCTCCCTGGGATCCATCACACATAACTGCAACCACCTGGGTGCTACATGCTTAGCTTACACTGATTAAAGTCATCAGCAGAGTAGAAAGGTATAAACCAGTTATAATATGTAGGTACTACAGATTTGATATACTTCAGCAGGAGCCAGCAATGTGCCATCATGCCCAAGGAGGCCAATTGTATCTTGGGGCTTATGAAGAAGAGTGTGGCCAGCAGATCGAGGAAGGTTCTCCCCCCCGCCCCTCTACTCTGCCCTAGTCAGGCCACATCTGGAGTACTGGAGCCAGTTCTGGGCTCCCCAGTTCAAGAGAGACAGGAAAGTACTGAAGAGATTCCCGTGAAGGCTCCAAAGGTGCTGAACGGCCTGGAGCATCTCAGTGAGGAGGAAAGGCTGAGAGCCATGGGGCTGTTGAGCCTGGAAAAGAGCAGCCCCAGAGGGGATCTCCTCAAGGCACAGAAAGAGCTAAGAGGGGGGGTTGGAGAAGCAAGAGGATGGGGCTGGGCTCTTTTCAGTGGTGCTCAGTGACAAGGTAAGGGGCAACAGCCACAAACTGGAACCCAGAAGCATCCATCTGAACAGCAGGTGAAACTTCTTTGCTGTGAGGTTGCTGGAGAAGGCAGCCCAGAGAGGTTGTGGAGTCTCCTCTGGAGAGATTTCAGACCTGCCTGGCCACTGGGATCCTGGGCAAGCTGCTGTGGGTGACCCTGCTTCAGTCTTTTTTTAGGGCCACAGTATCAGGAGAGCAGTGTGGGCAGCAGGGCGAGGGAAGTGATTCTCACTCTCTGCTCCTCACTGGTGAGACCTCATCTGGAGTTCTGCATCCAGTTCTGGAAACCCTGGGACAAGAGGGCTATGGAGGAGCTGGAAGGTGTCCAGAGAAGGGCCACGAGGATGAGCAGAGGGATAGAGCTGCTCTGCTGTGAGTAGAGAATGAGGGAGTTGGGGCTGTTCAGTGTGGAGAGGAGAAGGCTCCAAGGTGACCTTCTTGTGGCCTTTCAGTATCTGAAGGGGGCTACAAGAAAGCTGGGGAGGGACTATTTAGGCTGTCAGGCAGTGATAGGAGTGAGGGGAATGGAACCAAGCTAGAAATGGGGAGATTCAGCCTGGATGTTAGGAAGAAGTTGTTCAGCATGAGGGTGGTGAGAGCCTGGCAGGGGTTGCCCAGGGAGGTGGTGGAAGCCTCATCCCTGGAGGTGTTTAAGGCCAGGCTGGATGAGGCTGTGGCCAGCCTGAGCTAGTGTGAGGTGTCCCTGCCCATGGCAGGGAGATTGGAACTGGCTGAACCTTGTGGTCCCTTCCAACCCTGACTGATTCTATGATTCCAAGTGAGGAGCTTTGGAGACCCCAGGGAGACTGAGCAGAGGCACCACTCTGTGCTCTCAGATGCTGAACAGCTCAGAAGGAATGGCAAGCCCATGTGTTTTTTTATACATGTATATACAAAGCAAGTGAGCTATTTGAACAAAGTATTTACATTACTCTAATCATATTCCCAGCAATAAATTACAACACACAGCCCATTAATTAAACAATAGTAGTGAAAGTCCAATTTCTTCTGCCTGCCTTTGCCCAGGCTTTCTGCAAAAGGCTAATTTCAAAGCTTCTGCACTCACTGATAGCTACTTTTAAAAAAATAAAACCATTTTCAAGGAGCTACACTAATTGCATGTATCACAAAACAAAAGAACTGCCAAGAACTGGCTCTCAGCTGGAGAAAGAAAGGGCAACGTGGAGGTGGAAAAACCAAGAAGAAAAACTTCTGCTGAGCTTGTGCAATAGGTGAGTCAAAGGGAGCTTCAAAAGATCAGGCAGGAAAAGAAAACATCCTTAAGTTCAAGCCCCAAAAAAGCTAAGGAAAAGATAAACAACCTGCTTGTAGCCATTCATCTTAAAGCCCAGGGTTAGCAGTGTCAGGCTAATTTGGTTTCTCCTACTATAATGCACTTAGACGTTTAAGTTTCCATCCAGAAAGTCCAGAAGACAGTTTGTGCCATTTAAGAAGGAAACCTTTATGCATTTAAGCAGAGCTAGGCTATATTTAGCAGTGGTTCAATCAGTCACAGTTGACTGATCTTTGTTTAAAGGCAAGGAGAAACCAAAGTGAAATTTGTTTCTACCCCAAAGGGCTTTTGCAGCTGGCTCCTAGGCTCAGGTGGCTCCTGAAGTTTGCAGGTCAGGCTCAGATGAGCTTTGAGATTAGCTAGTCCTGGTGAGCCTGGAAAGCCCAGGGTGATCATATTGTGAGAATAGGCTCTTTACACATCCCCATCATTTAAATCATAGAATGGTAAGGTTGGCAGGAGACCTCAAGGATCATCCAGCTCCAACCCCCTGCCACAGGCAGGGATACCTCCCACTGGAACAGGTCACTCAAGGCCTCGTCCAACCTGGCCTTGAACACCTCCAGGGAGGGAGCAGCCACAACCTCCCTGGGCTGAAATTGAACATCAAATGAAGCAGGACCAGCAGAATGAGGGAAGGGATTCTCCCACTCCACTCTGCTCCTGTGAGACCCCACCTGGAGCACTGCATCCAGTTCTGGAGCCTCCACCACTAGAAGGACATGGAACTGGTGGAGAGAGTCTGGAGGAGGCCACAAAGATGCTCAGAGCGCTGGAGAACCTTCCCTATGGGGATAGGCTGAGACAGTTGAGGCTGTTCAGGCTGCAGAAGAGAAGGCTCCAGGGAGACCCTAGAGCAGCCTTCCAGTACCTGAAGGGGGTTATAGGAGAGCTGGGAAAGGACTTTTGACAACAAGGGATTGTAGTGATAGAATGAAAGGGAATGGATTGAAGCTTGAGGAGGGTAGATTTAAACTGGAGGTTGGGAAGAAATTCTTCACAGTGAGGGTGGTGAGAAAACTATGGCATGTCCCAGCTAAGCTGAAGTGGCTAATTAGCACCTCATTAAAAATCACTGCTTGTTGTCTTTCTCCAGTTGGTAGGCTTTTCCCTCTGCTGGGTGGAATGCTCTGTTTGTGTGTGCCCTGCTCTGCTCACTGCCTCTTTGCTTCCAGTATTATTTACCCTTGTCTGGAAGGTTTTTACAAATTATGCTTTTACTTGCAGCTCTGGCATGATTATGGTAATCCAGAAAACAGCTGCTCTAAAGGTAGCTGGGAAAATGCCCCTTGGTAGCTAAAGCATTTTTAACAAGGAGCTTGTGCCTTGGATACTTGAGAGAGAAGCTGTCCTTACAGAAGCACAGAATGGGACGGTTGGAAGGGACCTCAAAACTCATCTAGTTCCAACCCCCTGCCATAGGCAGGGACACCTCCCACTAGTACAGGTCACTCAAGGCCTCCTCCAACCTGGCCTTGACCACCTCCAGGGAGGTTGTGGAGCACAGAATCACCCAACATGATCAAAGATCACATTCTGTGCTTCTGTACTTCACAACCTCCCTGGGCAACCTGTGCCAGTGTCTCACCACCCTCACTGCAAACAACTTCCTCCTAACATCCACTTTCAATCTCCCCTCTGCCTCTTCAAACCCATTGCCCCTTGTCCTGTCATTACAAGACCTTGTCAATAGTCCCTCCCCAGCCTTCCTGTAGCCCCCTTCAGATCCTGGAAGGCTACTCTAAGGTCTCCTGGAAGCCTTTTCTTCTCCAGGCTGCAGATCCCAAACTCTCTCATCCTGTCCTCAGAGCAGAGCTGCTGCAGCCCTCTGAGCATCTTGGTGGCCTCCTCTGGACCTGCTCCAACACTTCCATGTCCTTCCTGTGCTGGGGGCTCCAGCACTGCAGACAGTACACAGCACTTCCATGCTCTGTCCTCTGTCCACCCCAGTGCTGCTCCCAGAAGGAGTGGTGCCAGCAGAGCAGCTCCTCACCTGCGGTCCCCAGCCGTGGCACGGGTACAGTATTGCTGTGTGGTTCTCCTGTGGGCCCTGGTCAAGGCAGACATCTTTTGCCTTATTGTTTCGAAGCTGTAAGAAAGAACAAATGCAGAGTTACACAGCCCTGTCCCTTGGGAAATAAAACACCAAGATCAGCAGCCTTGTGACCCTCTTTCTTCAGGGATCAGGCCATACCTTCAATAGTGAGTTCAGTTTTGGCCCATTCACTACAAGAAGGACATTGAGGGGCTGAAGCAGGTCCAGAGAGGGGCAATGAAGCTGGTGAAGGGTCTGGACAACAGGGCTGAGGGACTTGGGGTTGTTTAGCCTGCAGAAGAGGAGGCTGAAGAGAGACCTCTTTGATCTCTGCAATTCCCTGAGTGGAGGTTGCAGTGAGGTGGGGGTTGGTCTCTTCTCCCCAGCATCAAGTCACAGAACAAGTGGAAATAAGCTGAAATTGTGCCAGGGGAGGTTTAGGTTGGAGATTAGGAAAAAATTCTTTGCTGCAGGAGTGGGCAGGAATTGGAACAGGCTGCCCAGGGAGGTGGTGGGCACCTCTAGAGGCATTAAGAAACCTGTGGCCATGGGATTTGGGGACATGGTTTAGTGGCCATGGTGGCGCTGGGTTGACAGTTGGACTTGATGACCTTAGAGGCCATTTCCAAACAAAGCAATTCTATCATTCTGGGACAGTAAACTGATATGCAGTGACAATAAACTGATGTGCAGTGATGTCCTCAGCCCCTCCTGCTAGGGAAGGAGCAGATATGGTGCAATGTCAGCAGGCACAAGCAGGCAGGGCAAGGTTTTGTGCGCTCTGTGTTTTCCTTAAATGCAGAGCCTGATGCTGACTGCTTTTATGTAATTATCACCATTCAAAGGAACCAACTTCCTTGAGCTCAGTTCTCTTTGTATCTGGCCATGTGTGGTGGCAACAAACATATTTTTAGACTGCCACCAGCATGTTGCCAGGAGCCTGAAATCAAGGCAGAACTGCCTGTGTTTCATCAACATCTCAGTGCTCAAACATCCTGCCAGCACAAGAAGCCTCTGAATCCACAGGGATGCAGGAGAAACAGGGAGGGCAAACTAGCCATCAAGTACCAAAAGACACACTTTGGACGGAGCATGGAAGTGCTAGGTTCATGCCACAAGGCCAAATGGCCACTGTAGCTCAGCTACCAGAATGCTGAGCCCTCCTCTCTCCAGGCTCTCCTTCTAGGGGAATTGGAAATATGGGGTTTGGGGAGGTTTTAGCTTGAAGACATTAAGTAACTTTGATAAGAAATCTCTCTTAAAATTAATGCCCATCTGGGGTGCTCAGGCTATACTCAAGAAGCCTTCTCAAACTGCCACTATTCCATGAGACTTACTGCAGCAGAGTGTTATTAGTTCCCATTAATGCCTGGTTTTATATTCCCAGTACAGTCTCAAAGCCAGCAGAGATTGAATTAAGTCTCCTTACTTTATCTCATCCTTAAGCTGTTGTGACAACACACCGTATCCTACAGAGACCTTGTAAGGAATTAGGCTGAGTTTAAGTCAAAGGGTTTAAGAAGACAACTAGGTATTAAAAATATACACCCAGCCTCTTAATCCAGGGAGTCAATGGGTAATATAGATAATTTCCTGTCAATTCAGTAAATAAGGCATTAAAATATCTTCCTCTGTATGGTCTGCAAGTTGAGAAATTAATCCCCAAATAGTTTTTTTAAAGAAGAAACTGTGAACAGATTTGGTGTAAGTTTATATCATTAAACACAAACAGCAGCTTCTGAGTCACATTCCTCTCCTCTGAGGCTATTTCTCATCAGGGACTCAGCAGCTGTAGCTATTACCAGCCTGATCTAAGGGACTGCTCAGCCTTTAATTACCTCCCCATAAGCAATGGTGTTGTTGTATCTTCTCATTTCTGGATAAACATGGTCCAGGTACCACTGGAAATTCTTACACTTCAAGCTCTTCCTTAATGCTTTCCTCTCAGAAATGTCTCCAATGTCGATACCTGGGTTCTGAAAACAGAGACACAGCACAACACTGAATGGATCCTCATCAAAAAAACCCCAAACATAGAATCATAGAATGGTAAGGTTGGAAGGGACTTCAAAGCTCAGCCAGTTCCAAACCCCTGCCACAGGCAGGGACACCTCCCACTAGCACAGGTCACTCAAGGCCTCGTCCAACCTGGCCTTGAACACCTCCAGGGAGGTTGTGGAGCACAGAAGCACAGAATGTGATCTTTGATCACGTTGGGTGATTCTGTGCTCCACAACCTCCCTGAGCAACCTGTGCCAGTGTCTCACCACCCTCACTGCAAACAACTTCCTCCTAACATCCACTTTCAATCTCCCCTCTGCCACTTCAAACCCATTGCCCCTTGTCCTGTCATTGCAAGACCTTGTCAATAGTCCCTCCCCAGCCTTCCTGTAGCCCCCTTCAGATACTGGAAGGCTACTCTAAGGTCTCCTGGAAGCCTTCTCTTCTCCAGGCTGCAGAGCCCCAACTCTCTCAGCCTGTCCTCACAGCAGAGCTGCTGCAGCCCTCTCAGCATCTTGGTGGCCTCCTCTGGACCTGCTCCAACACTTCCATGTCCTTCCTGTGCTGGGGGCTCCAGAACTGCACACAGGACTGCAGGTGGGGCCTGAGGAGAGCAGAGCAAAGGGGCAGAATCCCCTCCCTTGCCCTGCTGCCCACACTGCTCTTGCTGCAGCCCAGCACACAGTTGCTGTCTGGGCTGCACTCACACTGCAGCCTCATCTTGAGCTTTTCATCACCCCAGACCCCCAGGTCCTTTTCCTCAGGGCTGCTCTCACCACCCAGTCTGTATTTGTGCTTGGCATTGTGTCTATCCAGGTTCGGGGTAGAAGAACATACTTCACTGAGGTCTGAGATCACTTCCAAGGTGCCTGTAAACTGCCAACAGATGAGGAACTCCACAGGGAGGCCATGTCAGGGAATTTCAGCATGTGTGTGTCCAAACTGAAATCATGCCCACAGAAGACAGAAGCAAATCTTGAGTTTCACAGCCACAGTGAGGAGGAGACACATCCTTCTCTGGTAGCTTTTGAAGGCATCTTTGCAGTGGTCACTGGAGTGATTCATGGATTCATGGTTTGGGTTGGAAGGGACATTAATGATCAGCTAGTTCCAAACCCCCTGCCATAGGCAGGGACACCTCCCACTAGCCCAAGTTGTTTAAGGTCTCATCCGGCCTGGCTTTGAACATATCCAGGGAGGAGGCATCCACAACCTCCCTGGGCAACCTGTGCCAGTGTCTCACTGCCCTCACTGTAAAAAAATTCTTCCCAATATCCAGTCTAAATCTGTCCTCCTTGAGCTTCAACCCATTTTCCCTCATCCTATCACTACAAGCCCTTGTAAAAAGTCCTTTCCCAGCTTTCTCATAGCTCCCTTCAGGTACTCACTATAAGGTCTCCCCAGAGCCTTCTTTTCTCCAGGCTGAAGAGCCCCAACTGGACATGTTTTAGTTCTGGGATATAATTTGGAAAAGAAAACCCAAATGGCACAGAAAATAAATGGCATAGAAAAGAGAACCCAAATGGCATAGAAAAGAGAACCCAAATGACATAGAAAAGGTTTTGAAGCAAACAAGAAAAGTGCAGTGTAACAGAGGTGAATCTTCTCAATGCTTGCCCTGGGGTTTGGATCCATCTGAGAGAGGCTGAACCTGTCAACGACCACAACAAGAAAGCATTTTCAAAAGATCTCCCTTCTCTTTTAGGTAGTGATGTACAGGACTGCCAGAGGAGCTTAACAGCAAATGGACATGTTGGTGAGGTGGTGAATCCTGGAAGTGCAAACCCCTGTCTGTGCACTGAGCATCCAAACCCTTCCCCTTACACACCAAGAGTGTGTGACCCTACCAAGATGCTATGCAGAGGACAGTACTGTTAAAAGGCATAAAAGAGGAAAAGGGGAAAAAAGAACAGAGAAGTGTAAGATTCAGACGCAGTAGAAGCAGAGAGATAAGAATAAAGCATCAAAATTACAGGAGAAGAGAACTTGAGTCTGAACCTCAGAAAAACCTCTTGACAATTTGGACAGCTACAGGATGAAAGTGTCTCCCTGGAGACACAGAGGAACCCCACTGCCTGAGCTGCTTTAAAAGCAGCCACAGCCACGATATTTGTCCTGGAGGAATAATCTTGTAGGAGCCAGCAGCAGGGCCTGAACAGCTGCTCCCCTTTACCCTTTTATTCCACCACAGAGCTTGGGGAACCAACTCAGCAGCCAGGTGAAGGAACCCAAAGACTCACTGCAGCCCCTTTTGCTCCTTCCTACACGTGCCTGGGTTTCTCCTTTGTTTTTAGCTCCTGCTCTTGCCTTTTTCAGCCGTCATTAAGTAGAGCTGGGAAAGCAATTTTCCATTACAATGCTTGTAATGATCTTCTAANTCCAGGCTGAAGAGCCCCAACTGGACATGTTTTAGTTCTGGGATATAATTTGGAAAAGAAAACCCAAATGGCATAGAAAAGAAATGGCATAGAAAAGAGAACCCAAATGGCATAGAAAAGAGAACCCAAATGGCATAGAAAAGAGAACCCAAATGACATAGAAAAGGTTTTGAAGCAAACAAGAAAAGTGCAGTGTAACAGAGGTGAATCTTCTCAATGCTTGCCCTGGGGTTTGGATCCATCTGAGAGAGGCTGAACCTGTCAACGACCACAACAAGAAAGCATTTTCAAAAGATCTCCCTTCTCTTTTAGGTAGTGATGTACAGGACTGCCAGAGGAGCTTAACAGCAAATGGACATGTTGGTGAGGTGGTGAATCCTGGAAGTGCAAACCCCTGTCTGTGCACTGAGCATCCAAACCCTTCCCCTTACACACCAAGAGTGTGTGACCCTACCAAGATGCTATGCAGAGGACAGTACTGTTAAAAGGCATAAAAGAGGAAAAGGGGAAAAATTCAGACGCAGTAGAAGCAGAGAGATAAGAATAAAGCATCAAAATTACAGGAGAAGAGAACTTGAGTCTGAACCTCAGAAAAACCTCTTGACAATTTGGACAGCTACAGGATGAAAGTGTCTCCCTGGAGACACAGAGGAACCCCACTGCCTGAGCTGCTTTAAAAGCAGCCACAGCCACGATATTTGTCCTGGAGGAATAATCTTGTAGGAGCCAGCAGCAGGGCCTGAACAGCTGCTCCCCTTTACCCTTTTATTCCACCACAGAGCTTGGGGAACCAACTCAGCAGCCAGGTGAAGGAACCCAAAGATTCACTGCAGCCCCTTTTGCTCCTTCCTACACGTGCCTGGGTTTCTCCTTTGTTTTTAGCTCCTGCTCTTGCCTTTTTCAGCCGTCATTAAGTAGAGCTGGGAAAGCAATTTTCCATTACAATGCTTGTAATGATCTTCTAATGAATTATTCACTGCTTTAGAGAAGACATCGTTTTAATGTGTGCCTGGTAGCTCATAGGTAAAAATAAAGATGATTCAGTGTAGATAGGTAGGGCAGGCTGAGAGCTGAGTGGGCGAGATGGGATGCAAAGCAAAGTGAGACCACAAACCATTCAGCACCTGAAGTACTCAGTGTAGGGCGTTTGGCTCTGCTTTGAATATAGCAACGTGGCAAAGTAATTCAGGAGATATCCATAATCCCCTGCACAGCACCACCTGTCATACAAGGCTCCTCTAAAATTAAATCCTGATTTTACTGCTAGGCTCTATATAAAAACCTCAAATTGTTTTTTTAGGGCGACCCAGATCTGTTTCCCCTGCCCCATCCTTGGTGCTGATTTACATGGTACTGCCATTTCCAAGCCATACAGGACCTGGGGCTTCCTGATGAGCTTTCATCTCTTTTTCCTGCACTTTAAAGCTGTTTCTGAGCAGGACTAAGGTGCCCCACCTCTAAAAAAACAAAAAAAGGAATCAGCCCAGAGATTAGACCTGAGCCCACACTAATTTATAGCCCCTGCCTATGGGCATTNATTTCTTTCCATCTCTATTCATCTGCTTCTCAGTAACAAACTAATCCAGGGCTCCCCACTGCACCCAGGGTGACAAACAGGCACTGCAGGCAGCTCATCGACCTTTCCCAGCTACCTGTTGTTCTCTAATGCAGTACAAAGTCACAGCTACCGTGGCTCTAAATGCCAGGAACTCTCCCCAGATGCAACCTTTCCTCAGACAGCAGCAGCAGCAGCTCATGTTTTGATGTTTCCATGTCTTTCAGAGTGCTCCAGAGCACCACACTGACAGCTGGGGCACCAGGACCACTGCAGCAGATCCTTGCACAGGGGTGAGCTGCAAGGTACCAAAAGTTCATCTTTATTTCTAGCACCAAAAGAGTGGCTGTAAATAACTGCTGACAGAATTGCAGAGTTCCAGCATGCAGGGGTGTTAGAAGGAAGCTCTGGGGATCATCTAGGCCAACCCTCTGCTAAAAGAGGCTCACACATAGCAGCTCACCCATGATCAGAATGTTCAGATGGGTTTGGAATCTCTCCAGAGAAGGAAACTCCACGACCTCTCTGGGCAGCCTGCTCCAGGGCTCCAGCACCCTCACAGCACAAAGAGGTTTCTCCTCATGTTCAGGTGGAACCTCCTGGGTTCCAGTTTGTGCCCTTTGTTGCCCCTCGTCCTGTCACTGGGCACCACTGAAGAGTCTGGTCCCATCCTCTTGACCCCTACCCTTCAGCTATGGGTCAGCATTGAGGAGATCTGCCCTCAGGCTGCTCTTCCCCAGGCTCAGCAGCCCCAGGGCTCTCAGCCTTTCCTCCTCAGAGCTGCTCCAGTCTTTTTCATTATCTCTGTAGCCTCCACTGGACTCTGTGGTACTTTCCTGTCTCTCTTGGACTGGGGTGGCCAGAACTGGACCCCAGACTCCAGATGTGGCCTGACTAGGGCAGGATAGAGAGGGAGGAGAACATCCCTTGACCTGCTGGCCACACTTTCTCTTAATGCACTGACACAGAGTCTGGCCACTTGTGGCAACTGTTCTTCCTCTCAAATGGTCTGGATGTCAGGGGCTGTTGTGCAGGGCACCCCAAATTCTCATGCCACCCATGATCTGGACAGCATTATTGCCTCCTACTCCCCCCCATCCCTTCTTGGATCCCAGGCAGCACCTTTAGAGCCACATGAAGTCCTAGAGCCTGCAGAGCCTTATGTAGAAGTGAAGGGAGCCACCGAAAGGCAGGATGAGTCCCCTGGGCATGGGCAGCTTGTCTTGCTGCTGGCACTCCATGGTTTTCCCAAGAGGCACCATGATCTACCATGGCAAGAGTTACATGAAAAAGAATGTGTTAGATGTAAGAAAATCTAATCTTCTGTGCAGGAAGAAATAGAACCACCAAGGCAACTTGAAGAGAGTGTCTCTGGAGCTGCTGGGAGGGGATCTCCTTCTGGGAGCCACCAACCTCCATTTACATCCAAACATGGTTTCTAAGAGCTGATGGCCTCAACTTTCCCAGTGCTGGGAAAGGACCTAGGGGAATAGCCCAGGCACCTGGACCACACCATCCACAGTGGCCTCAGGGCAGCACAGTGTCTGCGAGCTGTATGCTGCACGTGACACAGATCTGAAGCTTGAAGGCAGATTTAGGCTGAAGATTAGGAAGAAATTCTTTCCAGTGAGGGTGGGAAGACACTGGAACAGGTTACCCAAGGGAAGTTGTGGATGCCCCCTCCCTGGAGGTGTTCAAGGCCAGGCTGGATGAGGCCTCGAGCAACCAGGGCTAGTAGGAGGTGTCCCTGCCAATAGTGGGGAGGTTGGAACTAGCTGATCTTTAAGGTCCCTTCCAACCTCAACCATTCTGTGAAGCTGCCCAAGCCACAACAAAACACTTCATGCCCTAATGAAGCTGATATTAATAACCTCCTGCCAACTGACTTTACAGACAGACTCCATCTGCAGAGTGGTGACAAGACATAAACTCACACTGAGTAAACACTCAACGGGGAGATAAATGCTGCAAAACAGGTGGAATTTTCAGAAATGAAAACAAAAAGGCTGCTGTGAACAGTGGGAATTCCTCCCAAGTCTGTAAGTTTTGCAGCTGAGGGAGCTCTGCTGGGATGTGACTCAGGGTACTTAAGGCTCTTTCTCACCTAGGGACACCAGATGCTCTATAATTCAAGTTTTTAACCCCCTAAAGCATCTCTCTAAGGAAGAGGGGCTGAGAGAACTAAGGCTTTTTAAGCCTGAAAGAGAGCAGACTGAGATGGGCTCTTCTCCATGCATACAAATATCTGAAGGTGAAGGTCATGAGGATGGGGTTGGGCCCTTTTCAGTGGTGATAAGNGGTGACCTCAGCAATGGTTCTAAAGATGTGCAGGTGAGTGCCAGGAGGCTGGAGCCAGGCTCTGCTGGGTGATGCCCAATGACAGGACAAGGGGCAATGGTGGAAGCTGAGGCATAGGAAGTTTCATGTAAACATGAAGAGTAATTTTTTCCCTGTGAGGGTGAAGACTGCAGAAGACTGCAACAGGCTGCCCAGGGGGACTGTGGAGTCTCCCTCTCTATATATTCCTCCCTCTATATATTTCTGTATATTTCTATATATTTCTATATATTTCTCTGGAGATATTCAAAACCCACCTGGACACGTTCTTGTGTGATCTGGTCTAGGTGATGCTGCTGTGGCAGGGGGGTTTGACTGGATGAATTTTGGAGGTCCCTTCCAGCCCCTCACACAGTGAGTTCGCGAGTCTCTGTCTCTGGAGACTTTCAAAACCCACTTGGACATGTTCCTGTGCAACCTGATCAAGGTGAACCTGCTTTAGCAAAGGGAGATAGGGCCAGGTGGTCCTATCTCAGGTGACCTATCTCAGGTGACTCCAGAGGTCCCTTCCAATGCCCACCCCTGTGTGTAAGGTGAAGCCTGAGGGTGCCACGGCCATACCTCCAGCGGCAGGTTCCAGGCGATGTAGACGTGCCACTTGTAGTCATCCATCCACACCTCGGCCACCCGCAGGGCGTTGCGCTTGGTGTAGAAGCCAATGTTGTTGTTGTAGGGCTTCTTCTTGCGCTCGATGTGAGCCACCCTGGAGCAGGGCAGCACCTCCATGCTGCCACCACACAGCCACACCTGCAATGCAAGCACACAACACCGTCAGCACAGGGCTCTGCCGTGGCCGCGCCTTCAAAGGGCCCTTGCGTGTAAATGGAAGAGAAAGCAGCGGTGGGGTTTGAGGCGGTTCAGAACATCAGTCATGGCTAGAAGCCCAGGGCCAGGTTTGGTGTTTTCTGGATTGGGAGACACACAGGGAGAAGAGTTTAACCTGTGCCCAGAGCAAAACGCGTATCAACTTCAGAGGGGTCAGGTCTATATGTGACACATGGCATGAACGTGTTGAGAGGATCAGATGCTGAGCTTACACTGATGTTCCTACCAAATAAAAAGTGGTAGCAACTGGAACAGTTGAAACAATTGCAAGACCTCCTCCTGCAGAAGGGATGACTCAGTCCAACATATGGCAGGGACAGATTTCTCCCACTTGAAAACATTTGCTCATTATTTTTCTTTCCACGTGCCGTTAAAAAAATCCCCTTAATTCACAGTTTGCAAGTTAATAAAGCTTTCAGAGATCTTCTTCTATACCACATGGAAAGGCAGTTGGCAGATGGACTTGCAGTACCTGAGGTCTTCTCTCTTCTTTGTCTTCACCACCAAGTTATCTTAGATTAAAGACACGTAGGCAGGCCATACCAGGCGCTGGGCAATTGTTCCAAACACATATGCCAAACAGACCTAATAATCCCAGCTTCGCCTCTTTTGCAGTCTGCTCTGCATTATCATCCTGCACAGTTGTTATAACACCCAGTGTTTCTGGGATCTCTTCCAGGCTCACCACCTTTTATCCCATCTGCGCTCCCAAAATTGTTCTGACCTCCTGCGGCCGCTCTCCCGGCAGCACCAGCAGCCTCCCAGAGCTCTCAGCTGCCCTTCTGCTTCTCTCAGCTGTGGGCTTCGTCCACCCAGCGTGGGGCATGTGCCCATCCCATGCTTGGGTGACTCAAGTGAGGAGCAGTACAGCAGGAGACAGCTTCCCTTGGCCTCATCCTGCTCCTCATGCTGCTCTCATTCAGATGGCTGCAAAATGCGATGAGCCCACATCAGAAGCCACATCAGAGCCCCTTGGTACATAAGCATGTAGCAAAACCAAGCCCATCACAGAATCCCAGCATGGTGGGGGTTGAAAGGGACCTCTGGAGATCATCTTGTCTAACACCCCTACCAAAGCAGGTTCAACTAGATCAGGCTGCCCAGGGTCACAACGTCCAGGTGCGTTTGGAACCTCTCCAGAGATGGAGATTCTCAACCTTTCTCCATCTGATGCTTCTGAACACTTAAATGCAGTTTAGATTCTATTATAGGTATTTATCTTGAATATTTATAGTGTGCATTTCCTATATATTTCTATTGTATAATAGATTCTATTAGATATATTTATCTTGCATGTTTATAGTGTGCATTTTATATATATTCCTATTGTAGAATAGATTCTATTATATACATTTATAGTGCATGTAATATATATAGTGCATATATATAGTGCATATCTTGCATATTTATAGTGTATATTTTATATATATTTCTATTGCAGTATAGATTCTATTATATAGATCTTGCATATTTTAATGTGCATTTTATATATATTTCTATTGTAGAGTAGATGCTAATATATTTCTATTGTAGAATAGATTCTATTATTTATCTTGCATATTTATGGTGTATATATTCTATATATTTCTATTGTAGAATAGATTCTATTATATATATCTTGCATATTTTAATGTGTATTTTATATATATTTCTATTGTAGAATAGATTCTATTATATATATCTTGCATATTTTAATGTGTATTTTATATATATTTCTATTGTAGAATACATGCTANATATATTTCTATTATATAATAGATTCTAATACATTTACTTTGCATATTTATAGTATATATATTCTATATATTTCTATTGTAGAATAGATTTGATTATATATATTTACCTTGCATATTTATAATGTGTATTTAATATATATTTCTATTATATAATAGATTCTAATACATTTACTTTGCATATTTATAGTATATATATTCTATATATTTCTATTGTAGAATAGATTTGATTATATATATTTACCTTGCATATTTATAATGTGTATTTAATATATATTTCTATTATATAATAGATTCTAATACATTTACTTTGCATATTTATAGTATATATATTCTATATATTTCTATTGTAGAATAGATTTGATTATATATATTTACCTTGCATATTTATAATGTGCATTTAATATATATTTCTATTGCATAATAGATTCTATTATATTTTTACTTTGCATATTTATAGTGCATATATTCTATATATTTCTATTGCAGAATAGATTTATTATATATATCTTTCATATTTTAATGTGTACTTTATATATATTTCTATTGTAGAATAGATTCTATTAGATATTTTTTGCATGTTTATAGTGTGCATTTTCTATAGGTTACTATTGCATAATAGATGATATTACATATATTTATCTTTTGCATATGTTTGGTGTGTATTTTCTACATATTTCTATTGCATAATACTTGTGGGTGGAAAGCTGGCTAGGAGCCTGCAGTGTGGGTAGCAGGGGTAGGGAGGGGATTCTGCCCCTCTCCTTTGCTCTGCTGAGATTCCACCTGCAGTGCTGGGACCAGCTCTGGAGTCAGTACAGCACAGATAGGGACCTGCTGGAGTGGGGCCAGAGGAGGCCATAGCAGTGACAGGAGGGCTGAAAGGGCTCTGCTGTCAGACCAGGCTGAAGGGATTGGGGCTGGTCAGCCTGGAGAAGAGAGGGCTCCAGGGAGACCTTCTGGTGGCCTTGCAGTGCTTAAAAGAGCTGGGGACAGCCTTTTGATCAAGGTTTGTTGTGACAGGACAAGAGCTGACGGTTTTCAATTAGAAGAGGGAGGTTCAGACTGGAGAGAAGAGAGAAATGTTTGACACTGAGGATAGGGAGACCCTGTCCCAGGTTGCCCACAGAGGTGGGAGATGCCTCATGCCTGGAACCATTCCAGGTTAGGTCATATGAGGCCCCAAGCAACCTGCTGTAGATGCAGATGTCCCTGCTGACTGTGAGAAGGTTGGACTAGATCACCTTAGATCCTTTCCAATCCAAACCTTGGACTAGATCCTTAGGTCCTTTCCAATCCAAACTTTGGACTAGATCACCTTAGGTCCTTTCCAATCCAAACTTTGGACTAGATCACCTTAGGTCCTTTCCAATCCAAACCTTGGACTAGATCCTTAGGTCCTTTCCAATCCAAACCTTGGACTAGATCACCTTAGGTCCTTTCCAATCCAAACCTTGGACTAGATCACCTTAGGTCCTTTCCAATCCAAACCTTGGACTAGATCACCTTAGGTCCTTTCCAATCCAAACCATTCTATGGTTCTATGATTCTAATTTTATGCCACTAGAGCTAATTCAGAGCTGATCACCACGACAAGGATCATGACCTTGTCCAGCCTCAACCACACTCCCTCTGGCCAGCAAAGTCCCCTAAGTCTGCTTGAAGTTTTGCAAGAGGCCACAGGCTGGCAAAGCAATGAAGAATAAGGTAGCTCTAAAGAAAAATATGGATATTTTTAGAGGAATATTCCCAAGGCAACAGTCAGACAGAAACTGCCTCTGTTTCTTGCCTGCTCAAGTCTTTAGTTGTTCAATGTCTTGGCAAAATAGGAGCACTGAGCTCTGCCCTTGGGTGTTCCCAAGGCTGCTGGGTCCAACCACAACACTGAATAAAACTTAATAATTAAAAAAAAAGTTAAAAAAACCTCAGAAGATGCTCTTTTTGTAGCTTTGGGGATTTGTTAGGTTTTGTCCTGATTGGATTATTTATTGTAATTATCTGAATAATTATTTTAAAAATTATTATTAGTAGTAGTAGTAGTAGTATTGTTATTAATATTAATATTATTAATTTTTTTTAATGTAATAACCATGACATAACTAAACTGTCCTCTTCCAGCACCCTTGTCTCTGGCAGGGAAGGTTCACCAACATCCTCCTTGCTTCAGTGCAATAATTCACAGGGCCTTGTGCTAGGCAGTTTTCCTAGAGTTCTAGAACTTTCTGTAGAAGCTCTCTTAAAATGCACACAATGTAGTAACCTGAGAGACAAAGAGTGCTGGGCATTGTGCAGAGGAGATGTAGCCATGAGTCAGGTCCAGAGAGATCAATTAAAATGTAATTCAAAAGAGCCAAGTCTGCAAGGAAAGAGCTGCTTCTGTCTCCTGAAGAAATCCTCCACTGTCATCATAAATTAAAAAAAAAAAAAAATCTGTTTTTACAAGGCTTTAATGAACATTTCTGCTGGCAAAAAGGAGAGGAAAGGGCAAAGGGCCAAGTTCACAGAATCATAGAATGGTAGGGGTAGGAAGGGACCTCTGGAGATCATAGAATCATAGAATGGGAAGGTTGGAAGGGATCTCAAGGATCATCCAGTTCCAACCCCCTGCCATAGGCAGGGACACCTCCCACTAGCACAGGTCACTCAAGGCCTCCTCCAACCTGGCCTTGAACACCTCCAGGGAGGGAGCAGCCACAACCTCCCTGGGCAACCTGTGCCAGTCTCTCACCACCCTCACTGCAAACAACTTCCTCCTAACATCCACTTTCAATCTCCCCTCTGCCACTTCAAACCCATTGCCCCTTGGCCTGTCATAGCAAGACCTTGTCAATAGTCCCTCCCCAGCCTTCCTGGAGCCCCCTTCAGATCCTGGAAGGCTACTCCAAGGTCTCCTGGAAGCCTTCTCTTCTGCAGGCTGCAGAGCCCCAACTCTTTATCATCTAGTCCAAGCCACTGTCACAGCAGGTTCACCTAGAGCAGGCTGCACAGGATGGTGTCCAGATGGGTTTTGAATGACTTTAAAGATGGAGACTCCATCTCCTCTCTGGGTAGCCTGTTCCAGTGTCCTACCACTCTAAGCCTAGAGAAGTTCCTTCTCACATGTAGATGGAGCTATGTTTGTGCCCATTACCTCTTGTTCTGTCTTTGCTGAAAAAAGACTGAAAAGGTTGTGGCTGACAGTGCTACCCTCACTGTACAGACGAGTAAGCCATGGCCTCAGGCCATTGTTTGTTCCCATGTGGCCTGGAAAGGACTTTCTGTTCCTGCTGACATCCAGAAATGCATTTGAACAGGTCTACAGGTGACAGCACAGCAGCTGCAATACAGGAGACATCCTCCATGGCCATGAAGCATGAGGTGTACTTGCCCTACATGCTCAGCATGGTGCTTTATCTTTGCAACATCCAGGACTGTGGAGTGATGAATAGCCCAGAGAGAGGCTCCAGATCTTATTCTCTTGGTGCCAATGTGAGATGAGCTGCAAGACACTGCATGCAAAAGCTCTCAGCAGACCTCCACCCCCTCAGCAAGTCACAACCTTGCCTATGCCTGGATGTCCCAACCTGCAATACCTTTCCCTCTGTGGCATTCAGACCCTGAGGGCAGAAGGTTCTTTGAGAACCTTCATTTACATCCCTACTGAGGAGCCATTTTGGCCCATCAAAGGCTTTGAAGAGATAAATTGCCTTCCTATTGATTAGATTTTTAATCTTTATAGCACACAAACTTCAAGCCCCTTAAGACACTGTTTGCTGGAACTAACAGGACAATCAGTCCAGCAAGCTGCTTCTGCTAATTCCTTGAAGAGTTATCTCTTAGTAGATGGGTAATCAAGAGCCTGCACAACATTAAGACCAATCAGAAAAACAAAGTATTATAGAATCATAGAATGGTAAGGCTGGAAGGAGACCTCAAGGATCATCTAGTTCCACCCCCCTGCCATAGGCAGGGACACCTCCCACTAGCACAGGTCACTCAAGGCCTCCTCCAACCTGGCCTTGAACACCTCCAGGGAGGGAGCAGCCACAACCTCCCTGGGCAACCTGTGCCAGTGCGTAACCACCCTCACTGCAAACAACTTCCTCCTAACATCCAGTTTCAATCTCCCCTCTGCCACTTCAAACCCATTGCCCCTTGGCCTGTCATTGCAAGCCCTTGTCAATAGTCCCTCCCCAGCCTTCCTGTAGCCCCCTTCAGATACTGAAAGGCTACTCTAAGGTGTCCTGGAAGCCTTCTCCAGGCTGCAGAGCCCCAACTCTCTCAGCCTGTCCTCACAGCAGAGCTGCTGCAGCCCTCTGAGCATCTTTGTGGCCCTCTTCTGGACCCGCTCCAACACTTCCATGTCCTTCCTGTGCTGGGGGCTCCAGAACTGCACACAGTATTGTCCATTTAATTCATGTGTAGCCTATTTAACGAGGCAAGAGGCTTCTCTGCTGCTTCCTACAGAGGCTGAATCCATGCTCACTTGATTTCCTCGGAGCAGCACGGATGGTGTGTGAAGGCATGTTGAAAGACTCCAGGTAGAGTAGGTAACACAGCAGGCTAAATATGATGAGCAAGTCTCGAGCCTATCCCTTGTTTCCTGACGTTCAAATTTCAACACATCTATTAGCTTGCCACTCATCCACCCGTGAAGAGGCACTGAATTAAAAATAGAAGCATCCCCCTCCAGTAAGTGACGGTGACTCAGTAGCTTCTCCATCAGTCTGCACTCACAGGAGTCATCAAACACACAGAGAGATGCTTGGGTTTATAAACAACCAGTTAACACTGAATTCCAGGAAGACATTCCAGAGAAACAAACAGAGAACAAACCCATCAGCCAGGGAGCATGGAATTATAGAATGGTGGGGTTTGGAAGGAACCTTTGGAGATTGAGTCCAAACCACTCGCTACAGAGAGTTCAACAGTATCACAGTATCACAGTATCACAGTATAGCAAGGTTGGAAGAGACCTCAAAGATCATCAAGTCCAACCCACTACCACAGACCTCAAGACTAGACCATGGCACCAAGTGCCACGTCCAAACCCGCCTTGAACACCTCCAGGGACGGTGACTCCACCACCTCCCTGGG
>WBNM01020595.1:60722-87258 GCA_013399055.1 Ramphastos sulfuratus
CTGGATGTGTTCCTGTGTGATCTGCTCTGGGTGATCCTGCTCTGGCAGGGGGCTGGACTGGATGAGATTTGGAGGTCCCTTCCAGCCCCTGACATCCTATGACATTCTGTGATTCCTGTGTGCCCTGCCCTAGGTGATCCTGCTTTGCAGGGTAACTGGACTTGATCTCTGGAGGTCCCTTCCAACCCCTAACATTCTGTGGGTTTGTGACCATGAGGAGAAACTTCTTTGGGGTGAGGGTGCTGGAGCCCTGCTGCAGGCTGCACAGACAGGTTGTGGAGTCTCCTTCTCTGGGGAGATTCCAAAGCCACCTAGACTTTGTCATTCTGGGCAAACTGCTGTGGGTGCCCCTGCTTTAGCAGAGTTGGGGTGGATTAGATGATCTCCAGGGTCCAAACCAACCCCCACCATTCTGTGACACTCAGAGGACAAGGCACCAGCACAGCTCTAGCTAAAGAACGTGAAAAGGCACAAACTCTGGAATCAGAGCTTCTATGCACATCCAGTAAGAAAACCTTGCTCCTCCCCACAGCCTTCTGCAAGCAGTCCTTGCTGTGCCATGGTGCCCAGCAGTGGGGAAGCAGAAGAGAAAATTATTAACTCCAGAAGAACATTTTCATCAGGAAACACTGACGCAGGGGCTGCTTCCCCTGGGATGCCAGAGCAGCTCACACATCCCACTCCTCCTCCTGTGCCTGCCAGCCCTACCAGGGAATTTGGGCTCACCATCTGCTTCTGCCACACAGACAGCTGACACCACAAAAAGAGAGAAGGACTCCTGCAAGAGCACAGGACCCTCACCCCCTTCCAGCTGGCAGGAGTGTCAGGATGATGTCCTGCCCCAGCACAGTACCTTCTCCTCTCAGCCATCAGCACCTCCAGATGAAAACCCACAGGAAAAAAATAAAACCAAACAACAACAACAACAAAAAAAAACAAACCCCAAAACAACAACAAATCATCATAGAGTCATGGAATCATTTGGCTGGAAAAAATCATGAGATCATCAAGTCCAACCATAACCTAATATGTCCCTGTACACAACATGTTAGGCCATGTCCCTAAGCACCTCATGCAAACACCCTTTCAACACCTCCAGCGATGGTGACTCCACCAACTCCCTGGGCAGCCTGTTCCAGTGCCAAATAACCTTTTGGATGACAATTTTTTTCCTAATATCCACCTTGAACATCCCCTGGTGCAACATGAGGACATTTGCTCCTGTCCTGCCACTTGTTACCTGGGGGAGAAGACCAGCCCCCATGTTGCTATAACCTCCTTTCAGGTAGTTGTAAAGAGCCTCCTCTTCTCCAGCCTCCCTCAGGTGCTTCTCACAGCATTTGTGTTCAAGACCCTTCAGCAGCTTTCATAGAATCATAGAATCATAGAATGGTAAGGTTGGAAGGGACCTCAAGGATCATCCAGTTCCAACCCCCNCTATAAGGGGCCCAAAACTGAAGCCAGTACTTAAGGTGTGACCTCACCAGTGCCCAGTGCAGGTGGACAATCTCTTCCCACATCCTGCAGGCCACACTATTCCTGATCCAGGGCAGGAGGCTGCTGGCCTTCCTGACCACCCGGGCACACTTCTGGCTCACATTCAGTCGACTGCCAACAAGTACCCCCAGATCCCTCTCTGCCAAGCAACTTTCCAACCACTCTTCCCCAAGCCTGTAGCACTGCATGGGGGTTTTGGTGATCAAAGTGCAGGACTCAGCACTTGACCTCGTTGAACATCACAGAGTTGGCCTCAGCCCATCCATCGAGCCCATCACATCCTGGGCTGCTGCCTTATATAATCCATCAAGCCCATCACATCCTGGGCTGCTGCCTTATATAATGCTGCTCCTGCCCCTCATCCCTGGGATATCAGGAATAATAACAATAACCAAAATCAAACAAGAAAGGACAGTGACTACCTTGGGTCCTGGACGCGGTGTTCTAGCCGGAGCGCAGTGTGACACCTCTGATGAACACTGACAGCTCCCATTAGAGGATCCTGACTTTACTTGCTTATAACTTTGCCAAATTTTAACTATTCAGACTGAAATATATCCTAGAACAGCTCGAGCCTGCCTGCAGATAATGCAGAGAGACATCATGTCTAATGGTGTCAAGATGAGTCTGCGAGGTAAACTTTTCATCTCAGAATGTGTTGTGACAGAAGGAGGCAGTGGGGGGGGAGTTCCCCTCCCTGTTCCTAACTTTCATTACACAAACTCCAGGCTTTTTCAGCTGATAACTCCATTTCTAAGGCGATTAACAAATCCATGCCTTAATTAGCAATAGATTTCCCATTTAACAGCTTTGCCTTATCTGTGCCCCTCCCCTCCCTTCTTTTAAAAGTAACTTCCTAAGTTGAGGGAAAAGAAAAAAAAAAAGAAAACCCACAATTACCCAGGGCAACCACAATAATAAGGAATGTATCAGAACAAAGACCTAAATAATCAAACTGAGAAACAGCAAAAAAAAAAAAAAAAAAAAAGGCAAAGAAATACTAATTTCTCCACGTGCTCCCTCATACAGTTTGCAGAGACAGTATCTCACCAAATTATTCCTTTTGGCAGAAGAGGCAACATTGAGTCATAGAATCATAGAATGGTAAGGTTGGAAGGCACCTCAAGGATCATCTACTTCCAACCCCCTGCCATAGGCAGGGACATGCACAGATACATTTCCAGCTAAGCAGCTGAAGCAGTTTTCATCCTTTCTGATCTTGCTTTGGTTGGGCTCCATCCCATGTCCCTGCAGGACATCATGAAAGGATGTCCCCAGGGCTAAGCTTGTACTGCCACATCACAGAATCACAGAATCATTAAGGTTAGATCAGCTTCAACTGCCAACCCAACACCACCATTTCCATTAAACCACAGCCCCAGGTGCCATGTCTACATATTTTTTTTATCTCCTCCAGGGATGGTGACTCCACCACCTCCCTGGGCAGCCTGTTCCAATGCCTGACCACTCTTGCAGGAAACAAATTTTTCCTAATATCCAACCTAAACCTCCCTTGGTGCAATTTTAGGTCCTTTCTTCCTATTGCTTGTTACTTGGGAGAAGAGACCAACACTCACCTGGCTCCAACCTCTTCTCAGGGAGTTGTAGAGAGCCAGGCCTCCTTTTCTCCAGACTAAACAACCCCAGCTCCTTTAGCTGCTCCCCACCAGACTTCTCCAAGTTCATTGCCTCTTGCTGGACCCACTTTAGCACCTCAAAGTCCTTCTTGTAATGAGGGGCCCAAAACTGAACTCAGTACTCAAGGTGTGGGCTCACCAGTGCTGAGTACAGAGAGACAATCACATCCTGCAGAATCCTCATAGCTTTGGCACTTTTACAAGTATAACTTTTCTGGCATTCTTTTTCTCACATTTTATCCTCATGGATGATACCACTTTGGATAGGTTCCCATCTTGGCTTGTGCCAGACCAATAACAGAAATGTCCAGATTGTGCAGTGTCCAAATGTCTTCCCTTTCCTGCTGAGACTATGAAATTCATTTCTTTTAGGACAGTGTGCTGGTTTGAGGCTAATTGGAATATTTTAATGGACAAAATTAGATTATAGGCTGTGAAAAGCAAACACTGGTGATGTCTGCTTGCTGAGATGTATAAGAACACAAACATAGATAAGACAGTGTCTCTCAGTCTCTCTCTGGGAGCCAGTGGGTCCTCTCCTCTCTCTGCTGAGTAACCTCACTAACCACTTTCCTTCTAACCCCCCTGGCTGATCCTCCAAACTCACCTTGCATGTAAGGCAAACCCTGGGGTAAGGCAAAGGGGTGGGGAGAAGGTGGAAGGGTGGTTGGGAGCCCCTCCTGGGGACTCTGATTTCTGGGAGGGGAGTTGTGTTTCTATATTACCTTTAACTTGTATATGTCTGTAACTATTCCTGTCTATTGTGTATATCTCTGCTTGTACATTGTGCTGAGCTGTAAATAGAGCTTCAGTCCTTAACTTCCAGCTGGCTGAGTCTAGTCTGGGGGACTTTACAAAGAGTGGGGGGACAGGGAACTCCCAAAACATCACAAACAGCCACTTCAAAAATGCCAAATGACAATGGGATTCAGGTGCACAATTCACTCCCCACAGCCTAACCTACAGCAGCAGCAGGTAACAGCCTTGGTTTCCATCCTCTTAACTCAGCAAGGAACATAAACACTTCAACATTTGCCATATTGGAGGTGTTAGGATAGGGCAAGGCTTGCACCAATGCAGGGCAGTGATTCCTCTGCGCCGCCACGGTACGAGGAGGATGATGCAGACACAAAGTGGAGCCTTTCCCCATCAGAAATGTCTGCAGTGCCTCTCCAACAAATGCAACACAACCTGCTCTAAGTGGTGTATCAGTCCTGGCTACAATAGCTATTGATTTGACTTTATCACTAGATAAGAGATCTAAGAATGGGCTTGGTGTGACTCCGATCAACGCAGAGCGTGGGGAGGATTAGCTCTAATGACAGGTGTCCTCGTGCTCCTGGCTTGGGGACACTGCTGGAAAGAAGCATTTCACTGCTCAGTGCACTGGGACTGGTATTTTAATCACTGCAAAATCAAACTGGAGCAACCAGAGGAACTGGAGCTTTGCCATAGTNTCAATCTCCCACTCACAGTACAGAAATTACTTGCAGAAGCTGACCCTGGACTACTTGGAGATTGCTCTCTCTCTCTTTTTTTTTTTTAAATTTATTTTATTGCCAGTAACATACCAAAAGCATCTTGATCTCATTTTCCTATTACCATTTCTGTCAAAGCTGTAAAAATAAACCAGCATAAATAGATCAACAGAGTTTTGATCTATTTTTCATGCAAAAGAAGGGGGGGGAAAAAATAATAAAGTAAAAGCCTTTAGAGAAAATGATCCATAGGCAGTTCTTCAGACTAACATGGTTCCATGTGGGGAGAGGCAGGAAGAGGAGGAGGAGGAGGAGGAAAGGTGCCATGTATCCTTTTTTTTTAACCATAAGAAGCAGTTCTGAAACAGAATTATTTATGCAGAGAGGCAGGCATGTGATAGAGCAGCTCCTGAGCTGACAGCATCCCAGCTCCATGGAGCTCCTGCCAGTCCTCTGAACTCCAGCACATCACAACTTCTGTGATGTGAAACTAGAGATATGCTCTTATCAGAGCCTGATGGGGAAGGCACTGGAAGGGAGCCCAGCTCCTCCATGGATGTTCACAGATGGAATGTGACTCAACCTATCCTCTCTGCAGAAAACTGCTCAACAAACTCACCAAAAAAAAAAAAAAAAAAAGAAAGAAAGAAAGAAAGAAAAGATGCCCTAATGAGCTTAAAAGTAGAGCATGCAAATATAGAGGGAAGAAGTGTACTCAGTGTCTCTGTGTGTGTCTACTATTTGGGGTGGATGCCTGTGAGTAGGTACTGACTCATACGTGTAGCACACACATACAGCAGGCAGAGGGAGGTGATTCTGCCCCTCTGCTCCACTCTGCTGAGAGCCCACCCAGAGTTCTGCATCCAGTTCTGGAGCTCCTATTACAGCCAAGATCTGGCGGTGCTGGAAGGTGTCCAGAGAAGAGCCATGAGGATGAGCAGAGGGCTGGAGCTGCTCTACTATGATGACAGACTAAAAGAGGTGGGGTTGTTCAGCCTGGAGAGGAGAAGGCTCTGAGGAGACCTTATTGTGGCCTTCCAGTATCTGAAGGGGACTACAGGAAAGCTGGGGAGGGACTTTTTAGGATGTCAGATAGTGGTAAGACTGGGAGAAGTGGAGCAAAACTAGAAGGGGGTAGATTCAGATTGGATGTTAGGAAGAAGTTCTTCAGCATGAGGGTGATGAGACACTGGCACAGGTTGCCCAGGAGGTGGTGGAAGCCTCATCCCTGGAGGTGTTTAAGGCCAGGCTGGATGTGGCTCTAAGCAATCTGAACTAGTGTGAGGTGCCCCTGCCCATGGCAGGGGGGTTGGAACTGGATAGTCCTTGGGGTTGCTTCCAGCCCTGCCAGTTGTATGATTCTCTGTAAAGAAGTGTTCTGTGCCTTCATGCTCAAAGGCAGATTGACATCTCCTAAGCTTGGAAAGGATTCTGAACAGCAGCACTGAAACAAACTGTCAGGTTTATTTAAGGTTGTCTGCCTTAGTTTTAGACCTTGCTCTTCTTAGGAAGGGTTTCCAAGAGTCCTGCCCATTGCCAGCCTGATCTGGCACCCAGCTGGCACTGTGGCAGAGGGAGGTGGATGTGTTTGAACCACAGGCTCCTTTGAAAAATGCTCCATTGTGATTGCCATTGTTAGTTTTTAGTTGATCATCAGTTAGGCAGGAGGAAATGTTCAGAACTGATGTCTAGAAGAGTTGGAGGGAGCCAGCACAAAACCTGTTTCTTTGTCCTGCCAAAACCCAGAAGAATGCTGGGCTGCCACAGACACCTGACTGACACTTAAGGAATGAAGCTCAGAGAGACTGAGAGCCCTGGGGCTGTTTAGTCTGGAGAAGAGAAGCTCATGAAGGCTAAGTGAAATCTGGAACCTGGCTGTCATCTGGCCCTTGGTTTAGAGAGGACAATGCACCTGCCCATTTCATCTGTAGGTTGTTGCATGCTTCTGCCCAACACTCTCCCCTTCCCTGCACCACATCTGCTGCAGCTGGGCTTAGGGTGAGCAAGTTTGAAATGTTAAAGGTCCAAACCAGATGGTTGGAGACCAGGGCAGCTCTGTCGTATGTTTGCCACTCACTTTGCCATCTGCTTATTTTCCCTGGCAGAGTTAAAAATCCCCTCTTCAGAGAAGCCATCTCCTCTTTTGAAATAATGAACACTTTGCAACCCAAAGCAAGCATGAATGCTGAAAGCCTGAGCAACCACTGTGGCTCTGAAGCTGTCACCAGTAAACCCTCTGATAACTGTCACCAGCAGCCTTCAGCCTCTGCTGCAATGGATGTGAAAACCCTGCTGCATGTGCAGGTAAAGCATTGTGCAATGGCTCTCTAAGAGGAGATGAGCAAAGGGCTGGAGCACCTCTAACAGCTGCTCACCTCAACCTTGTAGGCACCATCACCTGTGGAATATGACTGCTTCAACTCTGGCCAGCTCCTGGAACATTTCCCATCAGGACAGAACAGCCAAAGGACCTGGGGCAGTGGTTTCACATTTGGAAGCCCTGTCCTTAGGAGCAGTGCTTAGGGTGATAACCAAGGTGCAGCTGCTTGATCTATCTATGAAGCACTCCAAGACCTTTAAACTATCTTGGCAGTCATCCATCTGGACTCTTTCTTTCATCTTTCCTCTTCAAAAGTTTCCAGAGCAAGTGGCCAGGGCTGGTACTGACTGTCAGATGTCAGTTTCCTACAGCCCACACCATTTCCTTGATGCAGACACACTTTGGGTGCATGGCCACTGACTTCAGAGGACTGGAACTCACCCACAGCAGCCAGAAATTCAACCCTTCAACTAGGGCTCAAAAACAACAGCCAAGGAAACCAAGGCTGGTGTGCTGGTTTGAGGCTAATTGGAATATTTTAATGGAGAAAATTATATTACAGGCTGTGAAAAGCAAACACTGGTGATGTCTGCTGCAATCATAGGCTTGCTGAGATGTATAAGAACAAGAACACAAACATAGATAACACACAGAGAGTCTCTCTCTCTCTAGCTGCTGGCTTGGTCTGGACCTTTCTGCTAACCTCACTAACCACTCTCCTTCTAAACCCCCTGGCTGATCCTCCAAACTCACCTTGCATTTAAGGCAGACCCTGGGGTAAGGTAGAAGGGTGGGGAGAAGGTGGAAGGGTGGTTGGGAGCCCCTCCTGGGGACTCTGATTTCTGGGAGGGGAGTTGTGTTTCTGTATTACCTTTAACTTGTATATGTCTGTAACTATTCCTGTCTGTTGTGTCTATCTCTGCTTGTACATTGTGCTGAGCTGTAAATAGAGCTTCAGTCCTTAACTTCCAGCTGGCTGAGTCTAGTCTGGNAGGATGATTAAGGGACTTGAGCATCTCCCATATGAAGAGAGACTGAGAGCCCTGGGGCTGGTTAGTCTGGAGAAGAGAAGGCTGAGAGGAGGTCTGAGCAACGTGCACAAATATCTGAGGGGTGGGAGTCAAGTGGCTGGGGCCAAGCTCTTTTTGGTGGTCAGCAGCAATAAGCCAAGGAGCAATGGATACAAACTGGACCAGAGAAGGTTTCAGCTCAACACAAGGAGAAACTTCTCTACAGTGAGGGTGCCAGAGCCCTGGAGCAGGCTGCCCAGACAGGTTGTGGAGTCTCTTTCTCTGGAGACTTTCCAAACCCACCTGGATGCATTCCTGTGCAATCCTGCTTGGCAGGGGGGTTGGACTGGATGATCTCTGGAGGACCCTTCCAACCTCTAAGGTTCTGTGATTCTGTGACCATGAGTGGCTGTGCACCCTCTGTTCTCTAGCCTTGATCCGACTGTGAACCTTGGCCAGCTTTGAGTTACAAGTGGACTTCTGTCCTCCAAAAGTCCCTTCCAGCCTGAAATATTCTACAATCCCTGTGCAGAGATGCTTAAGGCAGATGCTTGAAAGTCACAGTGAGGATATCACTGGGCTAGGGTACAGGAAGTGTGAAAAACTGTCTTGGTTCTTCCCCCAAGCCTCTTGACAAGTTATTTCTGTGCTATCTACCTTTGCTCTCTCCTTTTACAGCTCAGGTAGAAGTGAGATACAATCATGAGGAGAGAGGCTGTCACAACACATGCAGATGGCTCCTAGTCCAGTGGCAGCCTTATCTCAGCTGAGGCCCCTTCAAGATACTGGAACAGAAAGAATTGTGGTGTACAGCAGGATTTTTAGGGATATCTTAAACTTAAATGTCTACTGCAGTGTTTTTCATTTGTCTCTAACCCCTGAATGCCATGAAGCTTTCCAGTTGAGGAGAAGATCCCTTCAGAAACTTCTCAAAGCTGGATTACTCTGCATCATATTTTTTTTTTTTCTTATGCTTTTCACAGACACTGTAAAATAATCCCAGGACAGTCAGAGTCCACAGGTGCCAGACTGAAAACCCAGTCTGAGATGGTTTTCTAGGCTCCTTAGAGTGTAGAAGAAATGGGACCATCAGAAGGGATGTTAGAGATCATCTAATCCAACCTCCCTGCCATAGGCAAGGATGTCTCTCAACTGGACCAGGTTGCTCAAGGCCTCATTCAACCTTGAGCACCCCCATGGAAGGGACATCCACAATCTCCTTGGGTAGCCTGTTCCAGAGTCTCATCACAGTCATACTGAAAAACTTCTTCCTAAGATCCAGTCTAACCCTACCCTCTCTCAGCTTCAAACTGTTCCCCCTTGTCCTATTGCTAGACACCATTATGAGAAGTCCCTCTCCAGCCTTCCTGTAGGCTCCCTTCAGGTAGTGGAAGGCAGCTCTAAGATCCCTCCAGAGTCTTCTCTTCTCCAGGCTGAACAAGCCCATCTGAACCACATCTGCTCAACCATGTAACAGGGGTGAGATGGATCAAGGTATGTATTTGGAAGGCAGTGAAGGGCAAGTGGAAAAGGATCTGAGGGTCCTAGTTGATGGGAGGGTGCCCATGAGCCAGCAATGTGCTCTGGTGGTCAGGAGGGGCAATGCCATTCTGGGGTGGATTAGAAGGGCTGTGGTGAGTAGGTCAAGAGAGGTTCTCGTGCTCCTCTACTCTGCCCTGCTGAGGCCACATCTGGAGGACTGTGTCCAGTTCTGGGCCCCCCAGTTCAAGAGGGACATAGAACTGCTGGAGAGAGTCCAGCACAGAGCCACAAAGATGCTGAAGGGAATGAAACAGCTCTGGTAGGAGGAGAACCTGAGGGAGCTGGGGCTGTGCTGCTGGGAGAAGAGGAGCCTGAGAGGTGAGCTCAGCAATGGTTCTAAAGATGTGCAGGTGAGTGCCAGGAGGCTGGAGCCAGGCTCTGCTGGGTGATGCCCAATGCCAGCACAAGGGGCAATGGTGGAAGCTGAGGCATAGGAAGTTTCATTCAAATGTGAGGATGAATTTTTCCCCTGTGAGTGTGACAGAAGACTGGAACAGGCTGTCCAGAGAGGTTGTGGAGTCTCCCTCTGTGGAGATATTCAAGACCTGCCTGGATGTGTTCCTGTGTGACCTGCTCTGGGTGCTCCTGCTCTGGCAGGGGGGTTGGACTGGATGAGTTTTGGAGTTCCCTTCCAGACCCTGACATTCTGTGATTCCACTTTTGCCACACAGCAAATAACACACAAGGCCCTGAACTGTGGCTGAGGTCTGTAAGAACAACAGGTTGGTGGACAAGGAAGATGTGCTGAGAAGTCTCTTAAAGGTCAGTCTCTGCCTTGTGCTCATCAAAGCCCTCCAATAAAGTTTGAACAGAGAAGCTGAATCAAGAGTTGGGCAACACAGGCATATTGCCAAGTGTTGAAGGCTAACCCTTAAGGAAATCTGACATGCAATAAAAGCTCTGCTTTTCTGAACAGGCAGAGCTCTCAAGTGAATTAAACTGTGCTGGAAGTCGATGAGAACAGTCACTTCCCAAAATGCTCTGCAGCTTAGCTGCAGGAGCTCCAGCTGAAGTCTTTGGGTCAAAGCAAAGCAAAATACCTCTGAACAGATCACAGACTCTGCTCACTGGTTTGTTTTGTTGGTTTTTTTGGTTGTTTTGGGGTTTTAGTTGGAAGTGGATGATCTGAACTAATATTATTTATATGGCATGGAACATGCAAGGAGTTGGAAGTGGATGATCTCTGAGCTCCCTTCCAACCTTACCATTCTATGAGAATATGGTGATAGAAACACAGAGTCACACTGCTGTGTGTGGATCTGACAGGACAGTGTCTGGTCACAGATTCACACAATGCTTTAGGTTGGAAGGGACCTTAAAGATCATCCAGTCCCAACCTCCCCTCTACAGACAGGGACACTTTCCACTAGCACAGGTTGCTCAAGACACAGACTCATAAAGTCACCAATCATAGAATGGCTTTGATTGGAAGGGACCTTAGACATCATCTACTCCAACCTCCCTGCCTGGCCTCATCCAACCTGGACTTGTACACCTGCAGGGAGGGGGCATCTACCACCTCCCTGGGCAACTTGCTCCAGTGTCTCACCACCCTCACTGGAAGGAATTTCTTCCTACTATTCATTTGATATCATTGTGGTTGCCACACTTCTGTGCTTTCTCTCCTGCTGTCATATGTAAAAGCCTCACCAAATATTTAATGGATTTTAAGATTTTTTTTCAACTCTAAGCCCTCAAATGCAAAGCTGTTGTTTAAGATCACCTAATATCCATTTGTTCCTATGTTCATGTTACATCCCTTTGTAAAATAAATAATTCATTTACTCCCAAAAAAGAAGATAAATAAATAGAAAACCTCTGCAGAATAAATATGCTCTCGAATCCTTCCAAAAGGCATTCCAAGCCTGGCTAGGGGTGCAAGCACAAGGACATGGAACTGTTGGAGTGGGTCCAGAGGAAGCTAAGGAGATGATCAGAGGGCTGGAGCACAGACTGAGAGAGTTGGGGCTCTTCAGGCTGGAGAAGAGAAGGCTCCAGGGAGACCTCAGAGCAGCCTTCCAGTACCTGAAGGGGGCTAGAGGAGAGCTGGGAAGGGACCTTTTACAAGGGTTTGTAGTGATAGAGACCACTGAAGCTTGAGAAGGGCAGATTTAGACTGGAGATTAGGAAGAAATTCTTTAGAGTGAGAGTGGTGAGACACTGGACCAGGTTGCTCAAGGAGGTTGTGGATGCCTCCTCCCTGGAGCTGCTCAAGATCACGTAGACACAGCCTTGAGCAACCTGGACTAGTGAGAGGTGTCCCTGCCCATGACAGGGGAGTTGGGACTAGATGATGTTTAAGGTCCCTCCCAACTCAAACCACTCTGATTTCACTCAGAACAGACCGGTTTGGAGACAGCATTTTAGTAACAGCAGCACAATCATAGAGTCATAGAATGGNCAGAACTGCACACAATCCTCATCCCTTCCTTCCCTGCCTCCTCTTGTCCTTGATTTGCCAATTAGAAATAACTGCAGTGGAAGTGACACAATCCCACACTGCTGGTTTCAGACAGATTGTCACCTGAATAAGCTATTAGAGAGCCATAAGAAGAGCTCATAAGGATATTTTTTTTTCCCCCTCAATGAAGCATGTTGATAAAAAAAGGGTAATAATTAATGTTTTCATTTATTTATATCTATACATAGTTCTGAACACACATAGTCAGATATTTTATTTTAGCACAGAGAAAGCAATTACCATGCCCTGTAACTGAGAGCTTCAAAAAGCACCAAGAAGTATGAAAATGGTGATTATATTCTAATCAGACATTTCCAGGGAGAATATTTCTACTTTTTCAGCTGAAGCCTGGAACAGCAAACAAAACAGACTCTCACTGTAGAAATTAGTCTCTTAGTCAGAGCTGCTGCTTTCCAAGTCTCCCCAAATTGGGCTGCACTCCATGTAGCAGCATCCACCTCCCACACTCGTTCCCATCCATTCCCTCCTAGTCCACACTGCTCTGGCTGTGGACATCTCAGAGGCATTATTTATAAGGTCTTGCAATGCCAGGACAAGGGGCAATGGGTTTGAAGTGGCAGAGGGGAGATTGAAAGTGGATGTTAGGAGGAAGTTGTTTGCAGTGAGGGTGGTGAGACACTGGCACAGGTTGCCCAGGGAGGTTGTGGAGCACAGAAGCACAGAATGTGATCGAAGATGACCTCTGGAGGTCCCTTCTGGCCCAGACCATTCTATGATTCTGTGATCTCCACAAAGCCTTTCCCAAGACATTTATCTAACCAAACCATCATGCTCTCAGAAACAAACAAATGATGCTTACCCAGCCACATCCCAAACCCTGCCTGCTCTGAAGAAGAGATTCATTTTGCTTTGGAGCCCATTTTAAGCTCTCCTCCTGAGCACTTACAGTCACTCACACATCTTGAGCTGGCTTTCATTAAATTGAGATTAAAAGGACTTTCTCCACAGACAAAAATCATAAAATGGAAAAAGTCTCATCTCAGCTTTTGCCTCCCAATACGAGCCTTGCCATTCAAGGGCACACTAATAACTTTCCTGCTGAAGCAGCCACTTCTATTTCATTTCTTTCAAATGCCTGACTGAGGCTACCAACCCCAGAGCTGCAGCAGAGCAGCTCTATGGCACCTGTGCACTTTGTCTTGCTCTGGGAGACTCCACTGCACCACCAACACAAAGGACATGGCTGTGATGGGCTCCTGCTCTCCTCTTGTGCTGTCACCTCCCTGGTGTTTGCTGTGAAGTCAGCATAAAAAGGCCTCAAAACAGAGACCATAGAATCACAGAATCAGAATGGGCTGTGTGGGAAGGGATATTTAAAGGTCATCTAGCCCAACTCCCTTGCAGTCAGCAGGGACATGCCTGCCTAGAGCAGGTTGCTCAGAGCCCTGTCAAGCCTGAAGTCGAATGTCTCAAGGGATGGGAACTCCACCACCTCCCTGAGCAGCCTATTCCAACCTCAGAGTAAAGAATTTCTTCCTAATGCCCAGCTTAAATCTGCCCTGCTCCAGTTCCTGTCTACAACTACCTGAAGGGAGGTTGTAGCCAGCTGGGGTTGGGCTCTGCTGCCAGGCACCCAGGGACAGAAGAAGAGGACACAGCCTGAAGCTGTGCCAGGGCAGGTTCAGGCTGGATGTTAGGAAGTTCTTCCCAGCAAGAATGATTGGCATTGGAATGGGCTGCCCAGGGAGGTAGTGGAGTCCCCATCCCTGGAGGTGTTTAAGAGAAGGCTACATGAGGCACTTAGTGCCAGGATTGAGGTGATGAAGTCCCCATCCCTGGAGGCTTTTAAAAGGAGGCTGCATGAGGCAGTGGCAGGGTGTAGTTCATTAGAAGGTGTTAGGTGATAGGTTGGACTCAATGATCTTGAAGGTCTTTTCCACCCTGATTAATTCTGATTCTGATTCAGTTTAAATCAATTGCTCCTTGCTCTGGTGCTACAGGCCTCTGTAAACAGCCCCCACTGAGCTTTCTTGTAGCTCTTCTTCAGGCACTGAAAGACCACAATTAGGTCTCCCTGAAGCCTTCACTTCTCCAAACTGAACAAGCCCAGCTCCCTCAGCCTGTCCTTGCAGTAGAGATGCTCCAAGCCCTGATCATTTTCATGGCCTTCCTCTGGACCTGCTCCACCAGGGCCATGTCCTTCTTGTCTTTAGGATGCCCAAGTTGGATGCAGCACTGCAGATGAGATCTCAGCAGAGCAGAGGGGCAGGATCCTCTCTCTCCATCTCTGGCTGCTTTTGATGCAGCCCAGGCTGCCATTGGCCTTCTGGGCTCCAAGTGCCCATTGCTGGCTCCTGTCCAGCTTCTCACCCACCAGAACCTCCAAGTGCTTTTCTGAAGGGCTGCTCTCAATCTCATCATCCCCCAGCCTAAATTGATGCTGAGGATTGTCCCAGCACAGGTGCAGGACCTTGCACTTGGTCTTGCTGAACCTCATGAGGTTCACCTGAGCTGGTTCAGGTGCCTCTAGATGCCATCCATTCCCTCTGCTCTATGAGTCAGAAGCATCAAAACACTTTTTCTTTACAAATTGGTGGGCTTGAACAAAATTCTGCCAAAAAGGAAATGTAGCATTTCTAGAGAATGGCTCAGAGCTCATTTAGAGCTCATCAGAATGGAGCCTGGCTGCATTTTGGGGTTTGCATTAAGTTCAAAACTCCTAATAAATTACACTAAAAAAAAAGAAAGCTGTGAATGGAGCTCAATTCCAATTTAGGGAACCAAAATATTCTCCTCAATTAGAACTTTTTATTTTTTTAACTTCCTTTTGGGAAACTTGTCAGTTTGGGGTGGGTATTTTTTGTGTGTGTGTGGTGCTTTGGTTTATTTTTTGTGGGTTTTTTTTTTCTTTTTTTCCCTTTCTTTTCATTTTTTAATTTTTTTTTTTAGCTCTGAAATGCATTTCAAAACCCAAATGGCAATAATGAGTCTTGGAAACCAGAATGTACAAAATGTGAACAAGAGTGAAGAAGGAAAAGAGACAATGAGCAGCATCATGTCTTCAGGTCCTGGCAACATTATGACTCACTCCTCATTCATTTGTTTAGACTTCAGCACCAGTTGTTATTAGTGCCTGGGCATCAGCATCCCTGGGTTTGGCAGCAGTTTAAATTGACAAATATAGTAATTTCCTCTAAAGACACAACACATAAGGCATGGGAACAAAGCATAAACCCACAAAATCTCACCTTGATTGCTACCAAGTTCCTGTCTGAATCATCTGTTGGGAAAAATGTCCCTTGCTGCACCTTTGGAGGTTGCCTTCTATGCCTGCAAGGTCATGCAGGGGCTGCTCCAATGCTTCTCATGGCTTTGCAAGTCATAGAATCATGGAAGGGGTTAGAATGGACCTCTGGAGATCACCCAGTCCAATCTCCCTGCTAAAGCAGGATCACCTACAGCAGCTTACTCAGGATCAGAATGTCCAGGTAGGTTTGGAATCTCTCCAGAGGAGGAAGCTCCAAGCAGGCTGCTCCAGGGCTCCAACCCCCTCTCTAAGCTCAGGGAAAACTTCCTGTGTTCTAGTTTGTACCCACTGCCCCTTGTCCTATCACAAAGCCACACCAACATGCTAAGATCTTTCCTTTGGTTTCACTTGTGAGTCGCCAGACAGCCTAAAAGTCACCGCAGACCCTAAAGCACTGCAAAGCCTTCAACCAAGCTCCCTCTAAAATGAAGCCTGGGCCACATTCTGGTTCCACTTCAGATTACACTTGTAAAGTGTGAGCCAAGTCCCTGAAGGAAAATGGAAACACTCCCATCCTCTTTGACAGGCTTTAAATCAGCCTGGAGCATGGTCCCACATGCTTGGGAGGTGCCAATGCCATCATTACCTGCCAGGGCTGAGACTTCAATCAGAATATGCTGGGTAAAACTTTTTTCCCCTTTTCTCTCTCTTTTTATTTCTTTCTTAATTAAAAAGATGCATTCAGGTGCAAAAGGATCTGCTCCTGTGAGGCTCTGGGTCTGAGAAGGGCCTCTCAGCCTCATTAGTTTAACTAGAAGCTGCTCATTGATCTCTCCTGTAAATGAGGGAGCTCTGGCAAGCCGTTAAGCACAGTTATGCACATCATGCTGCAGGCACAGAACAAGCCTGCTTGGATGCTCTCATCTCCTATACTGCTGTAGGTAGCAGAGAGGTGATGGAGTCTCCATCTCTAGAGTCATTCCAGACCTGGCTAGACACTGTCCTGTGCAACCTGCTTTGGCAGCAGGTTTGGAATAAATGATCTTGCCATGACAGGACAAGGGGCAATGGGTTTGAACTGGCAGAGGGGAGATTGAAACTGGATGTTAGGAGGAAGTTCTTTACAGTGAGGGTGGTGAGACACTGGCACAGGTTGCCCAGGGAGGTTGTGGCTGCTTCCTCCCTGGAGGTGTTCAAGGCCAGGTTGGACAAGGCCTTGAGTGACCTTTTCTAGTGGGAGGTGTCCCNGGCTCCTCCATGCTTTAGAATAAGCAATTCCTTGCTGGAAGCACCACGATGGAGCAGCTGCACATCTATTTTCATCTCTGCCTGACACAACTCATGAGTAGCAAGGCTGCTGAGGCCACCAATGCTGCCAGGGAAAGTAAGCAGCAGACTTGGTGTCCCCAAACCTGCCCCGTCCTAGAGATGCACAGCAGAGGTACCCTCACAGACAATGACAACGTGTGTATCAGTGTGCTGGTGATAACAGGGCTTTGTGCCTGCTCACAAAGCAGATAACAACTCACCTTGTTCTCATTTGCCATCTTCTGTCTGTCATGGTTTGGGTGCTTTTAAATGTCGTTAGCGCTATTTAGAATTACTCATCCTTCTGCGGCATGAAATGAGAAGCTGAACTCAGGCTGCCTGTACAGAACTTGTCACTGATGGTTTTCATCTCTCTATAATTACTTCTGAGAGACAGATGCCTTCACCAGGGAGAGGTGACTCAGCTTTCCCACAGACCAATGCGTTCCCTGGTTCCCCAGTACCCCTGTGCTGTAAGAAAACTTTGCTGAAGGTGTTTGGGGCAATCTGCTGCCTGAACCCCAGCTTTGTCCTGGGCTTTGTGTTAGTCAGGAGTCCAAGTCCAGCTTGGATTCTGCAAGGATGAGGCAGGCACAGAAGCTCCCAGTAGGCTTTTCTCAGTGATGCTCAATGACAGCACAAGGGGCAATGGTGGCAGTTGAGCCATAGGAAGTTTCATGTAAACGTGAGGAGGAATTTTTTCACTGTGAGAGTGACAGAACAATGGAACAGGCTGCCCAGGGGGGTTGGGGAGTCTTCCCCTCTGGAGATATTCAAAACCTGCTTGAATGTGTTCCTGTGTGATCTGCTCTGGGTGCTCCTGCTCTGGCAGGGGGGGTTGGATGAGCTTTCGAGGTCCCTTTCAGCCCCTGACATTCTGTGACTCTGTGGTTTTCTGAGGAAAAGGACCTGGGGGGGTCTTGATTGATGAAAAGCTCAACATGAGCCTGCAGTGTGCACATGCCCAGACAGCAATTGAGTCCTGGACTGCAGCAAGAGCAGTGTGGGCAGCAGGGCAAGGGAGGGGATTCTGCCCCTTTGCTCTGCTCTCCTCAGACCCCACCTGGAGTCCTGTGTGCAGTTCTGGAGCCCCCAGCACAGGAAGGACATGGAACTGTTGGAGTGGGTCCAGAGGAGGCCACGAAGATGCTCAGAGGGCTGCAGCAGCTCTGCTATGAGGACAGGCTGAGAGAGTTGGGGCTCTGCAGCCTGGAGAAGAGAAGGCTTCCAGGAGACCTTAGAGTAGCCTTCCAGTATCTGAAGGGGGCTACAGGAAGGCTGGGGAGGGACTATTGACAAGGTCTTGCAATGACAGGACAAGGGGCAATGGGTTTGAACTGGCAGAGGGGAGATTGAAACTGGATGTTAGGAGGAAGTTGTTTGCAGTGAGGGTGGTGAGACACTGGCACAGGTTGCCCAGGGAGGTTGTGGCTGCTCCCTCCCTGGAGGTGTTCAAGGCCAGGTTGGATGAGTCCTTGAGTGACCTGTGCTAGTGGGAGGTGTCCCTGCCTATGGCAGGGGGTTGGAACTGGACGATCTTTGAGGTCACTTCCAACCTAAACCATTCTGTGATTCTGTGATTCTCAGCAGTCCTAGATAAGGGCACCAGAGCAGAACAGTAAGACAGACCCTGCACTCATCAAGCTCCTCAGGTTTGCCCTGCCACAGCACTGATTGACTGGGAGAATACACACAGGGTGTTTAATTATGGCACAATGCTGCATTATAGATGCTCCTCACCAAACCCAGACAACCAGGCCAGCAACTAACCCCTCAGTCAGCAGTGTCAGTGGCAAGGCAAACAACAGCTGCTTTTTATTTCTGTTAAGCTCCATGCACGTAGGAGAGGGATGGGATTTCATCTCCTCTGCACTGAGATCAGACATTAGTGGGTCACACACGTGCTGCACAAAGTGCAGCCTGAGCCTCCATGCTGCCAACAGCGTCTCGTGACGATGGCAGAGGAACTTGGTTGCAGTCCCAGATCTGTAAAAATCTCTTCAAATGAACTAATAGCAGCAGTTAAGCAAATGCAGGGTTTAAAGGTAGCAATTAATTTAGGAGTTGTCAAAGGTCACACCCCACACTCTCTGTGGATTCACCATTAAGCAGAAGCTGACTCCTTCCAAAAGGCTGCGACGATTACTCAGGACGATGGAATCAGAGTTGCTGCTTTTCTTGAAAGCACTTTCCTCTGACCCACCCCTATTGCTGTTTGCCATTTTCACTCTGGTGCTGTTTCCATTTCTGCACTTTCTAAATGAAAACCAAACCCCAGAGTTGTCACGCACCAAGAAAAACCACCTAAAGTAAAAGCAAGCTGCAAACCATTCTTCTGCTGCTGCTTTTCTCTTCCTGCTCTGCAAAGAAAGCATTGAAAAGTTTTTTGGCAAGTCAAATACTTTCACGACCACTTCATAGCATTTGTTATTTTTACTTCTTGGCATCAGCAAGAAGAACAGTGTGCATCTTCCTAAGCTGGAAGACTGGGCTGCAGTGGAGAGCTGGCAGCAGTTGGGAGGGGATGGCTGAAGCTGATGCTGTCGCCTGCTCAACTCGACAGAAGAGTCAGGGGCAGACATCTCCATACATGAGCTGTGAAGTGCTGCAGCTGCAGAGCAAAGGCCACGGCTGCAGCCAGGGCCAGGACTGCCACCACAGCTTTCATCTAGTGCTGGCTTTGAGTTAACAACCTGAATGGGGAGCCCTAAGTCTGAACTCACTGTGCAAAGTCTGAAGCAGGCACTGAGCCGAGCAGCCTGCTTGCACAGTGTCTCACTGCTGGCAGAGCCTTCCTGGAATTCGAGGCCAGGTGATGCTATTCTTATGTCACTCAAGCTCTCCATCCTACTTTTGGGGCTGCACTAAAGTAGAAAAAAAATATTTTAGCAGGGAGCATCCCTACACCTCCCAAGCTTTTCATAGAACTGTTTTGTCTGGAAAAGGTCTCTGAGATCATCAAGTCCAAACATCAACCCAGTACCATCATGGTCATCAAATCATGTCCCAAAGTGCCATGTCCATACATTTCTTGAACACCTCCAGGGATGGGGACTCCACCACCTCCCTGGGCAGCCTGTTCCAATGCCTGACCACTCTTGCAGCAAAGGAACTTCCTCATAATACCCAGCCTAAGGCTTTCCTGGCATAATTTCAGGCAAGACCTCTACCCCACGCTCATCACCTGTGTTTTTCCTAAACTCAGGCAAGCAGAGAGGCACTTCCATAAAGAACTGTTCCCACTGATGTCAGGGTGGGATGAATCATCCCTCAGACAGCTCTTGTCTCCCTCTGATCCGCAGAGATAATCCAGACATGGGTCCAGGCACAGAAACATATTTCCAGCCAGGTGAAGTGGATATTGTACAGCTCATCCACGCAGGGGATTATTTAGGGAGAGCTTTGGCCAGGGCTGGCATCCTCACACTCTTGGCTCTCTGGAGCCCATCACGCTTCTACGTGATGCGTCTGCTAGGAGCTGCATATTTTACACTTAAGGCAACACCCATCAAAATCAATAAAAAAATTCCTGCAAACCTCACCAGACATTGAATAAGGACTAAAATATTCAGTGACCAGGCAGAAGCTTGAGCTGTTGAGCAGAACGAAGCAGTGATTTAGCGGACTCTGCAGCAAGGCTCATTTTGGTTTGCCTTCAGCTGCTCACAAGGCAGGCACCTGGCCCCTGCCACTCACTCCAGCTTCCCCTGCTGCCGAGGATGGGGAAGGATGGGCACTGTCAGAAGATGAATTGCACCTGCAGGAGTTCCCAGCTCCCCCCCCCAGTGCTAGTTAGACTAATTAGGACTAAATATCTAATTTCTAACAGCTCCGTTTCAGTACAACAAATCCCACTCGCAGTGTCGCTGTGCCACAGAAGGCACTGAGGAATTGAGCTGCAAGTCTTGTTCAGTGCATGCAGCCCCAGGGCTGTTCTTACATATGTTGTACCTACAGGAATCAAGGAATCCTAGAGCTGTTTTGGCTGGAAAAGACCTCTAAGATCATCAGGTCCAATCATCAACCTAAGAACACCAGGGCCATTAAACCATGTCCTGAAGGGAATGTCCATATATTTTTTGGGCAGCTCCAGGGATAGTGACTCCACCACCTCCCAGAGCAGCCTGTTCCAGTCCCTGACTACTCCTGCAGGAAAGAAATTTTAACTTATTTCCAATTTAAACCTCTTCTGGCACAATTTCAGACCATTTCCCCTTGTTCTATGACCTGACACTAGGGAGAAGAGTTCAACCTCCACCTCACTCCAACCACCTTTCAGGAGCTATAGAGAGCAATGAGGTCTCCCCTCATCTCCTTCTTCTCCAGGCTAAACAACCCCAGGTTCCTCAGCTGCTCCTCACCAGCCCTGTTCTCTAGACCCTTCACTGGCTTTATTATCCTTCTCTGGAGCTGCTCCATCACCTCAATGTCCTTCTTGTAATGAGGGGCCCAAATACTCAGAGTGAAGCCTTATCGGTGTCTAATACAGGGGCACAATCCCTTCCCTGGTCCTGTTGGCCATGCTGTTGCTGATCCAGGCCAGGATGCTGGTGGTCTTCTTGGCTGCCTGAGCACACTGCTGGCTCATGTTCAGCTGGCTGTCAATCAACACCCCCAGGTCCTTTTCTGCTGGGCAGTTTCTGTCACTCTGCCCCAAGCCTGGACCATTCATGGAGCTGTTGTGACCCAAGAGCAGTCTTCCAGCCTTGCTAAAGCTGTTGTGGCCACAGTGCAGTGTTAAATCTCATGGCAATTGACCTTGGGCCATCAATACAACCTGTCCAGATCCCTTTGCAGAGCCTTCCTACCTCTGAGCAGAATCAACACACCCATCCAATTTGGTGTGATCTACAAACTTACTGAGGGAGAACTCAATCCCCTCATTTGTGTAGGAACCACAGGGGCAAACACAAATGCTACAGAAATACAGTCAGGATGAGAGTCACACTGTCATGGCCACTGCTGGCCAAATGGTCACAGGTTTCAGAGCTCATCTATGCAATAAAAATCAAATCAACTCCATAAACCTGCAGGAAACATGCAGGGTTACACTGAGAGAAAACATCCTTGAAGTGGTGACTCACTCGAGGATCACAAGAACTGGAACTGGGATAATCAGAGGATTAAACCACTCAGAATAATGAACCCCAAGTCAAAAAGGACAAACTGCTAATCCATGACTCACAGTCCTGGGTGGCTTTGCCTAAGCACCACCCCACTGAGGTCCCCTTGCTGAGGTTTGCAACTGAGAAGGGCAAATTTGGCAGCAGGCTGGGCACTTAGAGGGACTCTCCTGTGACAAAAGCCCAGGGAAGTGAAAGAAGGAATCAAACATCTGCAGACTCCACTTGGCCTCACAGGATTTCACTCTGACTCTTAAATCTGCTGGCTTCCCACCATGGGAAAAAGCCACATCCAAAATGAAAGGCACATTCTTGGAGGCTTTCTCTGCTGCCATCTGCAAATGGTTACTTCTCCTTTGTAAAAATAATTAAGTGCATATAGCTACAAGAGGGGGAAGAAATTCCTTACCTCCTTCCAGCAGGAATTTTTACCAGCAGCTGAAAAGGAGGAGAAAAGATTTGTGTGCACCAAGTGTCCATGTTTCCTTTCAGTGAGGGACCCCTAGAGCAAAGGGAAAGGAGAGCAAACCCTTCCTGCACCTTGCTGCAGAAAGGTCTCCACAATCACAACCCACCCAACACGTTCCTGAGGCACCGAATGCTGGCACACAGCTCTGCTCACACCCTGGGGGCCAGCCAGAAAGGCTTCAGCTCTGAAGTCAACTTCCAAGAATTCAGATACAGCATTGCAAGAGGAAGCATGGGGCAAATCCATGCCCCTGCCAGGAATCTGCTGTCCCATCCCTGGCAAAGCATCAGGTGCAGGAACGGGGATGGACAGGGCTGCTCCATGGATGAAAAGAGCCAAGGATGAATGCTCTTGGGGGATGTCTGACTCACACCCACAACTCAGCTCTGCTATGAAGACCCCTTTACTCTGCTCTCATCAGACCCCACCTGGAGTCCTGTGTGCAGTTCTGGAGCCCCCAGCACAGGAAGGACATGGAACTGTTGGAGCCAGTCCAGAGGACGCCACAAAGATGATCAGAGAGCTGCAGCAGCTCTGCTCTGAGGACAGGCTGAGAGAGTTGGGGCTCTGCAGCCTGGAGAAGAGAAGGCTTCCAGGAGACCTTAGAGTAGCCTTCCAGGATCTGAAGGGGGCTACAGGAAGGCTGGGGAGGGACTATTGGCAAGGTCTTGCAATGCCAGGACAAGGGGCAATGGGTTTGAACTGGCAGAGGGGAGATTGAAACTGGATGTGAGGAAGAAGTTGTTTGCAGTGAGGGTGGTGAGACACTGGCACAGGTTGCACAGGGAGGTTGTGGAGCACAGAATCACCCAATCTTTGATCACGTTGGGTGATTCTGTGCTCCACAACCTCCCTGGAGGTGTTCAAGGCCAGGTTGGACGAGGCCTTGAGTGACCTGTACTAGTGGAAGGTGTCCCTGCCTATGGCAGGGGGTTGGAACTGGATGATCCTTGAGGTCCCTTCCAACCTTACCATTCTATGATTCTATGAACTTACGGACTGCAGTGCTTGGGGCTGCTGTGACAAATTGTGTCTTTAGCTTCATTTTGTCCTGGGAATGAGGGGGAGCAGCCTGGCCCAGAGCAAGAAGCTGTTGGGCAGCTATCTCCTAGAATCTCTCAGACAATTTTTTATTTTTTCCCTTTCCGATGTGAGTCATAAGAATGGAACAAGTGAGATTGTAAGATTAAAGGAGTTATCAGCTCTCCATCACTGGAAACACAAAACCCCTTTTTCTCTCCAAAGGCAATTAACAAGAAGCAGAAGCAGATAAAACTGGAGCAGGCTGCTTGCCATCTCTGCTTAATCTTCAGATAACTATTTTCTTAAAGCCCCTCAGCCGAGCTGCTCCGCGGCTGCAGCGCAGCAGTCCCTGCAGACGAGGCTGTCTCCAGGAAAAGGATAAGGACATAAAGGAAAAAAAAAAGATAAAGAGATGGGGGAAACGTTTGGCATGCTAAAAAGGGTGAAAAACCTACAAAGCTATTGCTCAGAAGCAACACAGGGACAGAGATGAAAGGGAAAAGATTAACTTCTGCTGCTGGGTTTTACGAAGGCGCCGTACACAGCCTGAGTTAATGGGCGCTGCTTGCTGGGAACCATACAGGGCAGAATTAGCAGCAGCTAAAGCAGCTGGGGGGATTTGAATCTTGGTGCTACCTAAACACACACTCCCCAGTGTACTGCCAGCCTGGGCTGATGTCTTTATCATCACAGCTCGATCCAGCTAGGCAGCATTGTCTGTCTCTCTGTCTTTCTCTTGGTAACCTTCAAGCGAACCTGAATGTTGCTGCTGAGTAGGGATGTAGGATGGATGAGACACTGTGCAGACCTCCCTGTGCAATTCCATGTGTTTGTCCTTAGAAAGACCAGCACTGGAAAAACATCACCTCTCATGCCAATATATGATCCCTCTAGTCTAGCTGGACCAGTGTCCCCAGGCACAACTGAGCCCAGCACCTCAGTGCTCCCTTCTCCAGCTTGAACCCCATCAGGCTGTCAGTGAAGAAGTTATGGGAGACAGCACCAAAAGCTTTGCTAATGTCAAGCTAAACATCTACTGGCATACCCTCAACCACCCAGCCAGCCACCTCATCCCAGAAGGCTGTTGGGTTGGTCACACATAATTTGTCCTTGTGGACTATTCCCAACTGCCTTTTTGCCCTTCCTGGATGTGGCTTCCAGGATTAGCTGCTCCATCACCTCCCCAGGGATGGTGCTGAGGCTGACTGGGCTGTAATTCCGTGTCATCCTTGCCATCCTTGAAAGAAGAAGTCACATTTCACAGTATCACACAGTATAAGCAAGGTTGGAAGACACCTCAAAGATCATTCAAGTCCAACCCATCACCACAGACCTCAAGACTAGACCATGGCGCCAAGTGCCACGTCCAAACCTGCCTTGAACACCTCCAGGGACGGTGACTCCACCACCTCCCTGGGCAGCCCATTCCAGTAGCGAATGACTCTCTCAGTGAAGAACTTTCTCCTCCAGCCCTCAGGTACCTCTTCCAGTTGCCACAAGCTTTCAAAGACAATGAATTGGCCTTGCAATGACATCAGACAACTTCCTCGGCACTTATGGGTGCACCCCTCAGGCCCCCTGGACTTGGGTATATCCAGTTTGTTAATGTGATTCCCAGAAGTTCCTCCTCCATTGTGGGCAAGTCTGCTTTGCTCCAGACCTTCCCTCTGGACCTAGGGGGCTGGGTTTTTTCTGGGTCAATCTGACAAAGATGATTGTGGCATTGAAGAGCTCAACCTCTTCCAGCTCTCCTGCCCCATGTTTTCCCTGCTCTTCCTCCACTGCAGGCAGATCCATACAAAGCAATGCTGTTGCCTTCCACATCCTTCACCAGATTCAATTCCAGATAGGCTCTGGCTTTCTTAGTCCTATCCACACACACACTTGGATAGTCTCTGGGTTCCTCCTGAGTGTCCTGGCTCTGTTTTCACCCACAGCACATTTGTTCATATTTGAGTTTGGTTAGGAGCTCCTCATTCACCCACAGAGGCCTCCTGCCACCTTGGCTTGACTTTCTGCATGCTTCAATGAACCATGGGCAGAAGATCCTTGAAAATCAACCCATCCACCTGGACCTCTCTTGGGATTTTTGCTCTTTTTTTAGAAAGGAAGGTCAATTTGAGATAACAACTCAAGAGGATGTTCCAGTTTTCTCAGATCTCTGAGCTCAGCTGAGAAGTCTCAGTAAAGCTCTACCAAAACCACACTTAGACACCAGCCTGATAAAATCTTATAGATAAGACATCACACAGGGATGATTTTGGCTTTGTTTTCCTTGAGCATAAAAGTGTTGGAAGCAATTTTCCTCTCTTTTATCCAAACCCAAAACATATTATTGAGCTCCCTCGATTCCATTAAAGCATCAAAGCTGTGTTCCACACCACAGCTCTCTTAAAAAAAAAAACAAAACAACAAAACATAATCAGTCTTATAAAAAAGGAAGTTAAAAACAAAACAAAACAAAACAGAAGTCTCCAAACTCCAAAGCTTGCTACTGGTTTGAACTGTCAAAATATTTTCCCATAGGCAATGCAGGTACACACTTCTGACTGCCAGTCATTCCAGATGTTTTCCCTAGGAAGGAGAATTTTATTTCCTTGCTTGCTCACTTTATTTTGTTTATTTATTTATTTATTTTTAATCCATTTTGTGGACACACTTCATGGTAATTGTCTATTAAAGGCAAGCAAACAGGATGTGATTTCCAGCAGGACACCCACGGAATGCCTGTGCGAGACTCCGCAGCAGATACATGGCCCAGGACTCCTGCTCTGACAGAAGCAACCAGGAGAATCTGCATAACTAAACACATCAGCAGGACCAGGGTTTCTCAGCAATGCTCCAGGTATTAAAAACAGCTTTAAAATATTTGCTGGTATCCTTCTGAGCCCTGAAAAAAAAAAGCCCTGCTGTAATTAGTTCTAGCAGTTACCAAGAACCTCTCCTGCCAACGCTGGCTGCGGTGCTGCTGCTTTTGCCTCCATCCCAGTTAGAGTTTCTGCTCCATTTCCACCTTTCCCTTCTTCATGGCTGGGCCCCCACGGGGTTCTCCCCTGCTGTTTCAACCTCAAACAGCCTCAGCTGAACAGACTAAAGCGACCTGAAGGGATTTGTTTTTATTAAGTAGCCAATAGCTGGTGAATTGTTGGCAATTTCACATCCTCCAAGGGTCTCTTCCACCTTTCAAACAGAGACTTTGAGTAAGACCTAGACCACTTGTGACCAATTTCATCCCTCTGGCAGTTTTTGTATGGAAAAAAACACCATGTTGAATTGTGGCATCTCAGCTCCTTTGAGATCCATCTGAAGCCAGGCATAGAATGAGAGATTCACAGCATTGTTTTGGATGGAAAAGACCTTTAAGATCATTGCTCTGGCAGGGGGGTTGGGCCCTTCCAACTCCTAACATCTTGTGATCCTGTGTATGCAGGATGTGAACTCTCAATTCAAGAGAGATGTT